>PXOD01000025.1:0-105793 GCA_003012165.1 Paramyrothecium roridum | reverse complement strand
AAAAAGGCCTTGAGATGATCTGACAGATGACAGCGTTTCCGGTCTTCCAAAGGTACTGCTACAGCCACGTCAATCAGACACTGGCGGACATGGGCGTGCTCAAGGGTACCACCACCAACTTTTATGCTGAGATCAAGATGGGCCACCGCGCTGGGGCTCTTACCAAGCCTACTCAGATCTTGACGGATGTTGAGAAGCCCTCAGCTGAGTCTCTGGAGTATGTGATGGCGCGTAAGGGTGTCCGTGTGGAATTGAAGTAGGAGACGCATGTAACATTCCAATGGAACTATTAGAAGATATTTGGGAACAGTAGGACTTGGCGTGAGAGAATAAGTGCAGACTGAGAGGCGGACATTGGATTTAGCCACAGATTGAAAGAATAATGTTATGCTCAAACCACCAATAACACTCAGATGTGTATCTCCAGCCATGACTTTTCTATACAAAACAGCGCAAACAGTTCAAGCCAAATGTGACAAAGGTTCCACCTGATCTCACGGAAGTCATTATTCTGTTCTTCTGTCCAACGATATAGACTGAAAGTTACATAGACGGACAATCAACATAGTAATAGAGGTATCGGCTGAACCAGGGCCGATATCGAATGTACAACTGCTGTCAGGCTTGAAATCTACTTTTAGTAGTACAGTGGTATAACTGAATCTTGACCAATTAATAGTCATAGTCCTGCGATTTTTTAAGCCAGACTCCGCAGCACAAATACTTTCAAATGTTCAAGATGGCTTTGTATCACTCAATGTGAGTCATTTGGATGTTAGTTTTAGGTAGCTTTGGGCCATAAAATATCACCAACATCTTGGTCTAGATAATGGAAAGCAGTGACTCAGAGCATGAACCGCGTATATTTGAGCTATCAACCTATATTACCGAATCTCCATCCAGAAGAACTTTACTAAATCATTACTCCTCGCCAGTTCCGGAGATAATCTGCGAAGCGCGGACTTGAACACCGGGAATGCCCTCGGGGCTGAAGAAGAAGCGCTGGCTACCAGCAAAGAGCATACCCTCGAGGGGCTTGTAGTACTCGTGGCCAGCCTCGAACTTGATGTGCTCGACACTGAAACCCCAGGGCGAGGTCTTGGCGCTTGGGTCGCCCATAAGGATGGGCAAGATGTGCTCGTTGATCTTGGTGACACCGTCACCGTTGAGAATGACGGAGCGGCCTTCCTCGTCGGTCAAGACGACGCGAACGTGAAGACGGCCATGGCTCTTGTCAGCATCGATGCGGAAAAAGTCGACTCCAGTGGTAATGTTGAACTTGAACTTGGGCTCAAAGTCTCCGACGGACTCCACGATACCCTTGGAGAAGGGAACAGCCACCAGGGTGCCGCCGGTGAAGACGTCACCGCAGGGGTACTGGGCAGTGATTCCCACCAGCTAGTGATGGTTGTCAGTTTCAGGCTAGTCTGGGGCGCAAGTCGGAGCTGAACAAGGCTTACCTCGATCTTGAAAGCCGGCTTGACGCTGGGGAAGCTGTCGGCAATGGCGTTGAGGCTCTCGGCGCTAGACATGATGAATGGTATTGAAGGGCGAAGGAAGCTGAGAAGTCGTTGTAGGAGGCTGAGCTTGAGATTGGAGTGTGATGGCTGATGCATTGTGTATTTGGATTTCATCTGGGTCTTTGCCGTCTTTTTATCCTGATATGTACATGCTCATGGCTCTACTCAGAAACCAAGGACCCTTTGGCAACGGATCCGTGCCGGCGCTTCGCGTCCGTCCGGATGTCGAGGCCGCCCCGCCCCGTGAGCACCGGCACGGCCCAAGCGCCGTTCCAAATGTCTTGGCGCATAGCTCGGGGGTGCGGCCCGCCCACCTCCGACGCGCACTTTGAGCTCCTCCGTCCTCAAAAGTTCGATTTTCAGTTGACAATTATGGAGGAAGATGTTTCTCAATGTGCTGTGTTTCATTTTCGGATGGTCTTAGGCTGTACTGGATTCGTGGCATCCGAGTCTCCTGCCTCTCAACCCAACTCCAACTCCACAGAGTGAATACCTGTTATCAGATCGTTAACAATTTTGTATTTTGATATAAGAAACTATAAAAATTACATCGTAAAAGATGTTGTAGAAAGCAACTTCATGATTTAACAGAGCACATTATTACAACAATCTGAGCGGCACTCGCTTGTGTGGAATGCTTGTTTCATTCTAGCACAAACGCAACATTTACCGCGCGGCTCATTACCCTAACAAGGCCTGAAAGGAAAGTCGGGCCTCTATCTTACTGGCCCATTCAGCCAGCATCTCTCTGGTTACTACAGTCCAGGACACCCCCTGTCTTGCCACGCAGACGTATCGCACATCAGGCCGTCGGAAGGATGCCTGCATCGCCCCCAGTGTGCTGCAAGACTCAAAAATGACCGGGTGATCTATGGAAATCTCGATGCTTGTGCCACGTGGCTCTTCTTCCAGGGTGATGAATCTGGAGGAGGGCGTCTCATCCTCGACCGCCACGTGGAGGGTGAGCGTATCTGGGTGTTTCTGTGTCAAGACAATTGCCAGAGAATCGTCAAAGTTTCGCAGCGCCTGGCGGAAACTTGCAATCGAGACGCAGCCGACGAGTCTCCTCTGCTTTAGTATAGGCAGCCACTGTGAACCTGAGATTTCGGCAACCTCCAAGAGCATTTCGAGGCTGTAGATATGGGTCAGGAACCCAGAGACTAGGTTCAGGGAGGGGGTGCGAGAGATCTGGGGCTCCCACACATCGTCCGCGCATGCATCGGAGGATTTAAGGACCTCGTCGACAGGCTTCTGTCCATGGAGGGTAGCAACCAGGTCCTGTCCATGCATTAGCGATGCTACCACACATGCAAATCATCCCACTCACATAGATGCCGAGGGGCTCCAAGTAGTCTCCCACAGCTTTGGCCACCACGATTGAGGCAGCGAATAAGATGGCGTACTCCCAGCTTCGGGTCGTTTCAAACGTAATTGCCACAATGCAAAATTGCAGCCGGGTTACACCGGCTGCAACCGCCCCTGCGCCAGCCATGGCATAGACAGCTGGATTTGGTTGGAACGTGAGGCCCAAAAGGGAACTTTGCGGCAATAAAAGCACCAACTGTCCCACGAACCGGCCCAAAAGGGCGCCCATCGCCATAGATGGCATGTAGATTCCCTGAGGGATTTGCAGTCCAAAGGTGACGATTGTCAAGACAAATTTGATGCTCAAGGCTGCAGCAAGTGGCACCAACGCAGCAACTGGTGGGTGCGAGAACAAGCTTTCTCGTGAAGACGTTAGATCTGAGAGTAACTCTGCGGTGCCAAATCTCAGATGCTTGGCCCAAAAGCTTGTTGACGCAGTGAAGAGAGCGATAAGAAGCACGTCTAGAGAAGGGCGACGCTTGATCCAAGCCAACTGACGCCATGTTGTCGACCAGACGCGGACAGCCTTGATGAAGAAAGCACTAAGGATCCCTGCCGCGACTCCGATCAAGACGAATACTGGGAATTCGATCCAGGACCATTTCGTGGTGTAGACGACCTGCCAAGGGACAACTTTGTTGTCACCGTAGGGGTTCATCGTTGAGAGGCTGATGCATGCGACAACGCCTCCTCCGATCAAAGTCGCCATATTTCTCGCATCCAGGACTTGGCTGTTGTGCTAGTTAGCGATGTCCTGTAACGCTCTAGAGGTACTCCACATACCCAAAGTCTTCCATGACGAAGAGAGCTCCTGTTAAAGGAGCACCAAATGCGACCGCCATCCCCGTTGCAGACCCTAACGACAGGGTTGTTTGCGTAGATAGCCTCAAGTCTGGAGTGAAGCTCGTGTTGATGAGATTAGCCACCATCGCCGAAAGATGGATATATGGACCCTCTTTTCCGACATTTAGACCGGAAGAGGTGCTCATAATAAGCCCAACAGTCTTGAAAAAGAATGTTGAAACTTTCCAAGGCGCGTCCTCTCGTACACCCCAGAGTTTTCGCTTCACATCTAGCACCCCGCTGCCGGCGGCTGCGAAATAGTGCTGGTGGCCATCCGCCTCTCCTCCATCTTCCGGAGGCACGAGAGACGAAGTATTGAATCGCGCGGTCTTGCTGCAACGCGTCACAACATGTGACATCATTGACAACAGAACCACGAACGTGGAATATATGGCGAAATTGACCACGTAGGAAACGCCTCGCCCGTTATCGATATTCGCAATTTCGGACCATGTTTTCCACGCTTGGCAGTCGTTGTCTAGGAACAATTAGCCTCAGGATCCCGCCGGCCTCTGTACACTCACATCCTGAACAACACATTGGTTTACTCGCGGCCCACCGAGCTGCTTTTCCGTTAGACACCTCGCAAAACAGCTTTGGTAGACATACCTGTACAAAACCCATATTTCCAATCGAATAATCTCGACTCCGTCACATCAACAATGTAGGCCATTAAAGATGAAGCGACTCCGATCAGACCAAAGATGATGGCTTTCCTTGTATATGCTGTCAAGCATATACTCCAGAAAGCCTGGTGCTTGACGTGGCGACAAGCCTCAGAACATAGTCTTATACAGCTCCTTCCCCGACTTGAAAGGCTGCTCATTAGTTGCTTTGTCGCACCTCCTGGGCGCACAAGCTTGGGAAACCCATAGTGTACGTCTGCGTCTGTACCATCGGACAATGAACTTGGTGTCGTGGTGGCATAATCAATTTCCCTTTGTCGAGGAAAGCTCTCATAAGATAAGGAGTCACTAGATGAGTTGGAGTTGGAAATTAAAGGGCTGCACTCTGCTTCAGCCATAATGGCGATCTCTGCGTCACAATCGATGGTATAGCAGAGTAGGCAATTCAATAGCTACTGTAACACGTGGATCTTGCATCATGTCCGTGGCTGATCAATAATATGCATTTCCCTTACGTTGGAACTATACTAAGACACACTGCGGCTGATGGCTATGCTCTACAATATTTCCCTGTATTCTGGTACGCTGTACACCTTCTACCTTGCTGGGGGCGGGCATCGGAGCGAACTGCGGTACGGAGCCACAGCGGCCCTAACGGCAAGGAACCAGGGGCGGGATGACAAGGGAGCCGGACGGGAAGGATTGGGTGCCTTGCAGGCCTGTGGCTTTCTAGAGGTAAGCTTGTTTGTGCCTTAGTCTTCAAAAAACCAACTCCGAACAGGCACCTACTACTCTTTTAAGGCCAAAGTCGAGGCATCGCACGTAAAGACCACGAACGTGAAGAGCTTTTACAGGAAAAGATCATCACTGTCGGAGTTATTACAATTGCATTGTGTTTTGTGTTGGTAATCAGCAGTGTTGGTCGCGAAAGCCGGGCCCGACGCCGTGTCGTAGATCTCTTTGTTCGCTGCCGTGAATGAGACGCGGACAACGCGGGCCGCCATCTCCGTGTCTCCTACAACATCCCTCGAATCGGCTGCGTAAACTGACTTTTTTTCTAATGCTTTTCTGACCACACCCTCAGAAGTCAAGGATCCGTTTTTGTCCATTGTCAGCAAGTTTTTACCCACCAGCCCAAATGTCTGAACTATTCAACAAGGTGGGCGTGCATCGCTCCAATGAGCCCCACGATAGCGAAAAGGCCGCCGTGCCCCAGCTTCCAGACGATTCCCAAGGTGATACCAGCAGCTCTCAGTCACCTCCACCCGACCCGAAACCTGAAGATGTTGTTCGGACTGTGAGAGGAATTAAGGTAGCCTTCGCCTCTTATTTCTGATTGCTGTGTGCTAAATAATTATTAGTGGTTTTTCGCCTATAGTTCGCTGATCGCGTCTGTCTTATTGTTCGCTCTCGACAACACCATCGTCCGTCCACCTATACCGATACGAGTTTCCATTTTACTAAGAAAAAATTTAGGTCGCAGATTTGCAACCCTCAATCATCGAGGCTTTCGGCGACATTGAGAACTTAGCATGGATCGGTGTTGGTTTTGCTCTGGGTTCCGTTGCAATCTTGCCTCTGTGAGACACTCCAATACCCAATACACCGTCACTACATTCTCTAACCTGCATTCTAGAGGAAAAGCCTATGGAGTTTACGACGTCAAATGGATGTTCCTCGCATGTGTCGTCATTTTCGAAGTTGGTAGCGTTATTTGCGGCGCTGCCCCTAATATGAATGCTCTGATCATCGGCCGAGTCATTGCTGGTGTGGGAGGTCGGTCTCATCGTTCCGATCCACGACTCACTCTGTGATTGACACTAACAATGTTTGCAGGAGCCGGAACCTATTGCGGTGGTCTCACATACATCTCAGTCCTGACAAGCATGAAAGAGCGACCCATCTATCTCGCCGGCATTGCCGTCGTTTATGGTGTAGGCAGTGTGCTCGGTCCAGTCATTGGCGGAGCCTTCGCCGACAGCAGCGCAACATGGCGATGGGCGTTCTACATCAACCTTGTGATTGCCGCCGTCTTTGCTCCTGCCTTCTTCTGGTGTCTTCCCAGTGTTAATCCCTTGGACGTTTCAATGACTCAGAAGCTCCGTACTCAGGATTGGGTTGGAATCACCATCTTTTCCGCCGGCAGTGCTTGCTTCACGATGGCGCTTACATTCGGAGGCGTCGTGTACAAATTCGACAGTGGCGCTGAGATCACTCTGTGGGCGATGACGGGAGTCCTGCTGGTTGCCTTCATCCTCGTCACAATCTATCATCCCTTTGTTTCGTCCGAGAATAAGCTGTATCCAGCCCACTTCGCCAGGCGCATGGAATTGAACAACCTGCAGTATCAGCTTTTCCTCGCTTCCGGATGCATGATGATTACGGTCTACTACACGCCTCTTTTGTTCCAGTTTACTCGAGGCGATAGCCCCATGGAAGCTGGTATTCGGATCTTGCCTCTTGTATGCATGATTGCATTCTTTTCCATTGTCAATGGTGGGATGATGCCAAAGTTGGGTTACCACATGCCTTGGTACGTCTTTGGCAACGTCATGGTGCTGATTGGCTCTGCTCTCATGTGTAAGTTCTTTCCTGAAATCAGCCGATGCATCCTTTGCTCACAGCCTTGGAAGTTACCATCGACTACCACACCTCGGCATCTCGTATTTATGGATACACTGCGATGATTGGCATCGGCGTTGGCTCATTCTTGGCCGCTGGCTTCTCTGTGACACAAGCCCTGGTTTCGGTCGAGGACTTGAACAACGCCATCGGTTTCATGTCCGTTGGTAAGTACATGGTTACGCAACTATTTCAACTCTTGCTGACAATTTCCCGCGATAGGCCAAGCACTCGGCGGTATCACCCTCCTGGGTATGGCCGGGTCACTTTTCACCAACATTGGTGCACAAAAGATTGCAAGCGTTCTTCCAGATCTGTCTGAAGCAGAGGTGCAGAGCATCACGGTTGGAGCCAGCAGCCCTCTATTCAAGAGCCTGACCGGCGATGTGAAGGAGGCTGTCGTCGAGCAGATTACACTTGCCATTCGCAATGCATTCGCCATCCAGATTGCTGGGGCAGCGCTCGGGCTCATTGCTTCCTTGTTCTTGAGTGTAAGCTGTTAACACTGTGATGAGAATTCCGCTAACTCGCAATACAGCGCAAGAGACTCTGGAATTAATTCCATTGCAGTTGGAACCACCAAGCTGCACTGGGATGACAAAGTTATGTGATAAGTGTTTACGGTTTGCGCTACTGGACGCACTGAATTGGGAACAACGATGAATTTCGGGAAGGATGAAGGAAATGCAAAGCGTCTTGGGCGGCGATGAATTTTGGACATGGGACTGCCTTTGGGCTTCGTAATAGAATAGAATGTGGAAACGAATATATGAGTTGATTCTGCATAATATTACCCCAAGCCCTTGGTGAATCTTCGACAGATGTTGATTCGCCATTGACACCGATCATGTTAACGAAAGAAAGAAAAACAGTCATTGTTTCTCTCGACACATGCCGCAGCTGACTTCTTCCTTCTTACGATCTCAAGTTCGGTAGAGGCAAAAGAGAGAATTCCAGCGAAACTTAGAGGATGCCCATGATGCCTTGTAGTCTGAGAGACTTCTAGGGTAGATGGAAACAGGAGGAGGCTGTTGGGCCGAAGGGCCTTATCGTTATCGAAGGTGAAGCATAAGTTCATGGTCACCATGGACATGTCACCAACAAACCTACCCACAAACACTGCCTTGGCCCGGTCCATACACGCTGTGATGTGCTATATTATGGCCATAGACTACACTCCACGAAGTTGTCCAATGGTAGCAAGCTGGGAGTTGAGTAGAAAGCAAAATTAGGTGTCGTGCTCAATGACTGTTTGAAAAGCATTTTCTGCGAGTCTTGTTTTGAAATTGTAAACGTTGGTGGCGGCATTTGATCTAGGGTCATTTAAAGCACAGTTTTGAATCTGCAGAAAATTCAGATAACAATTTAGATGAAAAATAACATGTGAATTCATGTCTGCCCGCTCTTCAAGTAAAGCTGCACTGTCCATGGAAAGAAGTCCATTTAATGCATCTTAGTTGATATGCTCTAGGGTAGTCAAGCACGATGAATCACGAAGTATTTATACAACTCGAATTTATGCAAATTCAGTAGAATTTGCCTCACGCAACCAGAAATTTTCATTCATATGTACGAAATTGTTATCAAGAGAACTCAGAGAAAGGATCAATTTCTTAATAAATTGTGCTTAAAAGATGATTGGTCATGAACATCAGGAGTTTATTATCAAAGGGAAACTAAAACAGACCCGCAACTCCCCCAAAACCCAAATTTCGGTACTGATCTATTTCTCTTCGACGTAATTGAAGCTCCTTACAGATTGGAACTGGTTCCTGCTCCATGCTCTCTAAGCCTGAAGCGACTGCCTAGTGCCCGTTGACCTCAACTGTCGCAATGTGCATTCCATTGACCTTGGGCACGCCATTTACTTTCAACACACCGTTGAGCTTGGGAACAGAAGTGGTCTTTAGGACACCGTTGGCCTTGAGAACCCCATTTGCTTTTGTTCCACTACCTAGAAAGTGTTTCTTGGTTTGCGCTTGTCGGAATTCGTCGATTAGTCCACGATAATCTTTCGGCAGCATCGGCAAGAAGATCTCAGCCAGGGCGTTGCCCTTGCGTTGAGTGCGAATGCCAAGGTCTTTCAAAAGTTGATCGATGTACTGCAGTTAAAGTGTCAGCTAGTATCATTTAATCAAGCAGAGAGTAGAAATTCTTACAGACTGAAAGTCAAAGATGGCGTATGAGTGTTTCTTGCCCAGAGCGCGATAGCGCTTTTGCGTCCAAGCGTTCCACACAGCGGCCTCTTTCTCCATGTCGTCCTGTGACGGGACATCGTGCAGGCCAAGCATGTAGGCCACGCCCCAAAGAGCCTGAACTTCAGCCACAATAGGAGTGTAGATGGTGTGGATGAAGCCAGGGAAGAATATGGAGCGGTCTCCGTGGGCGGCAAGCGTTGGAGCAATCATGCGGCGGTAGTGTCGGCACGGCCCATAGGAAAGCCTCTGCTTGTCCGGAACTTGCGAGCGATCAATGTCTTTGACTAGATGCGCAGGTGGGCTGCGTAACGAAGGCAGCTCCGAGTCGACAAACGCGTCAGCCTCAGCATCCAGCTTGGCCCACTTCTTGCTGTCAAGCGGATCGGCCGCTAAACCACAAAGCGGCTTGAGATCATCACTGAATGGCTGACACGACTTGACAAAGCCTGTACAGGCAATCACATAGTCGGTCTCGATTTTGGTTCCGTTTCTTAGGATCAAAGTGTTGTCCGTCAAGGAGTCAACTTCCGTTCGGTGGACTGTGCAGTCCCCAGCGTGGAAGACCTTCCAGAAATTGGGAACACTGGCAGCTCCAAGCCCAGAATTTGCCCAGAAGATGCCGTTTCCTACAGGAATGGGTCGAAGCTTTTCAGCATTGGGTGACTTGGAGTAGCCCGCATGCACAGCAGAAATGATGTCGACAGTCTTCCACCACACGTTTGTGACCGCTCTGCCGAGTCGCGTCTTCTGGAAGAACTTGTGGCCCAAACCACTGGTGTTCATGATGCTGGCACCGAAAAATGCGGAGAATCGAGTTGTGATGACATCCATGCTATTGACAACTCCGAAAATGGTGGGAGGCATGATGGCTAGGGGCCCGGAGCCGTCCTCTCGAATTACCCAGTCGACCTTTTTGCCAGCATTAAGCAACAAAAAGACCGTATCGTACGCTGACTTAGCTGCACCGACGACAGTGGCTCGTTCAATTTTGTCGATATCATCGAGATGGATGCCAGTTTCGGCGGAGTGAATGACGGGCACATCAAAATTTGATTTGGGCCATGCCGGCATGACAGGATCCGAGGTGGGTCCCGAGGCGTATATGAGCTTCTTGCATTCGATGGGATCCTTGCCCTCGAGCTCGAGTCTCCAGCCGCCCTGCGGAAGGCGATCGACTTTGATAACACTGGTTTGGAACCGGATCCTTGGGAGAAGGCCATAGTCTCTTGCAAAGTCTGTGAGATAATTGTGGACAGTTTGACCTGATATGTAACCATCCGAGGTGATGCCTTCGTTGCGCATAGGATAGAAAGAATACTCGAAGAGACCGAGCCTGCTCTGAGCGTATAAGCTAGGATAGAGTCTTTCAGTACCCCATACGCCTCCGATAGATGCCTGCTTATCGATCATAACCAGGCTCGCCTTGGGCTCAAAATCGAGGTAGGTTTTGGCCGCAATAAGCCCATTCCAGCCTGGTGTTTCTGTTAGCACGGGCAATTACAGCGAAAAAGGAAATGGATGCTTACCGGTGCCCACCACGACGACATCTACCTTTTCGACGGCCATACTGTCAATTGGGCGTAGGCGAAGCGGAACTTGGATGCTGAAGCTGTCAGAATGAACGGTTGCAGTGGATAAACAATCTCATTTTTATCATGCAGAATTCTTCTTTTAGCAGTAACATGTTCGGGGAAGGCCGGCTCAATTAGGCCCGTCCGCGCGACTCGGGAAGGATATCGGACCATGGATTCTAATATTATGGCTCGGTGGGAGGCGCATCGGAAGATCCCTCCGCTTATGCCAGGTCGCCGTCCACTGGTTTGGGTCGCTTCAACGTTTCGTCGGCCATTGGGTGTCGGAGCCCCACGGACACGGGGGTGCGGCCCGCACCGCGCGGCGCGCCCCAGATGCATCCTCTGCCGTCTCAAGGCACGGAACAAAAAAACAGTCAGCCTCAGCCCAGATAATGCGGCGTCGACCTTATCGCGCGCTCCTGTGAGTTGATCATCCATTCCAGTCTTTTCGTTGATCAGAAAGCAATCATTGCAGCCTCAATCAAACCCCCATTCCATAGCACCATTCGCGGAAGCACAGCACTATGGCGCCGTCCAGATTACCATACGTTTTCTATAGTCTGAGCGTCACAGCCGTCTTCCTGCTATGGGTTCTGATGGGCTTCAACGGCACTCTGCACGCTTCCTTGAAAGCAGCAATTACAGGGAAATTCCCAGATGGCCGCCCTCTTCGCCTGTTTTACACTGGAATACCTGGATTTGATACCTTGCTCGCCATTCTTATCTCATTCTTCGATCCCCTGACGAATCTGGTGGAACGTGCGCCTTATTTGATGACCCTGGATCTCGTTGGCGTCGTTCATGTTGTCAATCTATTGGCTCTGATCGAAAGCCGCCGCGCAACCTCTAAATGGTTGCGAGTGTGAGTAGCCAAGCTTCCAAGGACGGGCATGTTGACTGACATTCCACAGACCTGCGTTCTGGCAGTTCCTTTACAACTGCGCGGGAGTTGCTGCTGCTTTTCCCGTGTGGGCTAAGCTCTATGTTCAGCAGGACTTGGCCACCAAGAAGACGCTATCCCGTCCAGATGCCCAGGCTCTGCCTTTCACAGCCATGTTCAACTCCCTTCTTCCCGCATTTCTATTTGTGCCTGTTTTTGCCGCTTCCTCAGCGACTCAGGCGCAATTCGTTCTTTCGCTCTACTTCTTCTTGCCGCCTATCTTCGTCTTATTCCAATCACAAGCCAGCCGGATCATCGCTATTACCACATTCAAGGGTTTTAGGAAGCCAGCTCGCTTGGCTTACCTCATCAGCGGAACGTTGAGCGCTGCGATTCACGTAGGCGTTGTGTCCTACATTGTCCGCAGGTCTTCCGTTGGTCCTACGCTTGCAAGGGTCTACATTCCCAACGTGAGGGCAGTTCGATGGGGCCAAATCAATACTCTTACAGAAGGCGCTCTACTCTTTGTTCAATTCGATTACTGGTTGACTGTGGTGGTGGTAATCCTGTTGGGCTCGCACATACTCAAGGCGAAGAAAGAGGTCGCCACAGGCCAACGCACTTCCCGTGGAGGAGCCATTTCAACGTTTCTGCTCATGCTTCTCATATTCGGACCAGGTGCTGGAGTTGCTTACGCTTCCTATATCAAAGAAAGCCAGGTAGATCTCGAAGAGGCATCTGGTAAGCGCATCTGAGACGGAGGCCTAGTTGCGATTCTTCTTGTGCTAATGCATTCAGAGTGATGGGTATCCACAACAACTGAAACATTTTGGCCAAATTCAAAACGAAGGAGCAGGTATAAAGAGCCAACTGTCGTGGTTCTTGACTTTGGGTTGGTAGAGGCTCGAAGACCATAGTCCAGTAAGATATGATGCCGGCAGTCAAATAAAAGCGCAGTCGAATGAATCACTCTGCCCAAATTCTGCATGAGTAGAAATCAAGTAGCTCCACTTCGATAATATTCGGTTATCACTTCTTTTGATGCAGTTTTTCGTGTAGTAGGCAAGCTACAGCTTCTACGTATAAGCTCATTCAGCACGCAGACTTCACAATGAAAGAACTATGGCTGAGAATGACGAAAGCCCTTACGCCCTACATAGTAATAAGGATATCTGTGAAATTCCAAGGCTTTCTGTAGGATAAAACTTCTTAGGTGAGCATGCGCTTACACAAATCAAATCAAGTGAACAACGAATCTCACCTACATGAGACGTGATAGATCTAGACCTAATCGAAGTTCAAAGTAAGACTGACGTTGTGTACGGTAATCAGCTTAGCGCTTAACCAACGCGGCTGCGGAATTTCCTTTGCCGTCCCAAGTGATGCACGTGCGGGTTGCAGATCGAGATCTGAGGTATGATGTCAGCCCATGCAGTCCGGACACGGGGGTTCGGTCCGCTCGTTCGTATGCGGCAACAACGATAGACATTTACTTCGTACCCGATTCTTAACCTGCCACTCGTGCGGGTTCCAAAGGCCGATAACTACACAGTTCGGGCCACCTAGGCTCAAATGGAGGAGGACGGGCCTTGACTGCGAGGCTCACACAGGCCGCTCCGGTCGAGCCTTCGAGGCGTGTCCGCAGATGTGCTTTCAGTTGCCTTGAAACACCGACCCGGGCACGGCTTTCCGTTAACGCATAACCGCGACCTAGCGAACTGGCAATGCTTCCAACTTACAACGTCGGTCCGCAGTACCCGTCACGCTGCCGTTGTTATCGTGACAGCCTCACTCGAAGGGCTTGTGTCTGGAGAACATAAGTTGAGCATCAATTCCGGTAATGGAGGAGACTTTCTTTCTCAACATCACACAAGCAATTCAATCAAGTCTACTGAGTCTAGATCTCTCACAGGCACTCAACATCTTCACAACTTAACGTATCTCACTTCAACAACAACACTAGACTCATACCCAACAATACGTTTCGCCATGCCTGGTTTACTGAGAACTTCAAGCTCCTCCTCCCAAGTCTCGGACGGGAGCCGAGACTCGAGCCAGAGCACGAGCCTTTATGGC
The DNA here is from genome assembly GCA_003012165.1 of Paramyrothecium roridum. NCBI lineage: Eukaryota > Fungi > Ascomycota > Sordariomycetes > Hypocreales > Stachybotryaceae > Paramyrothecium > Paramyrothecium roridum. The sequence goes on along the minus strand of PXOD01000025.1, from coordinate 92,089 downwards.
GATTACCCTGCTCTGTCCTTCCCCGGATATGCCGAGAAGCCTCTCGATGAGCAGCTGGAGCCAATCGCCGTCATCGGCATGGGTGAGTCCTTTTCCTTTCAGGGTGCTACAACAAGTTTCCTCTAACATCTCGTCCAGGATGCCGCCTTCCCGGCGACGTCAGCTCCCCTGCTGGATTCTGGGACATGATGATCAACAAGGGTACCGGCAATACCCCCAAGGTCCCAGCGTCCCGCTTCAACATCGACGCTCACTTCCACAAGAACAACGACCGACCAGGCAGCTTCGGTGTCTTGGGAGGTTACTTCCTCAAGGAGGAGCTGAGCGACTTCGATCCTGGTCTGTTCGGCATCACCCCTATTGAGGCGATGTGGATGGACCCCCAGCAGCGAAAGCTGCTTGAGGTCGTCTACGAGGCCTTTGAGTCCGGTGGCACCACCCTTGAGGCCATCTCTGGTTCTCGAACTGCTGTCTTTGCTGCCTGCTTCACTGCAGATTGGCAACAGATGGCCTTCAAGGAACCTTCCTTCCGTCACAGTCTCGCAGCTACTGGTGTCGACCCTGGAATCATCAGCAACCGTATCAGCCACGTCTTCAACCTGAACGGTCCCAGCATCGTCGTCAATACTGCGTGCTCCTCTTCCGTCTATGCACTCCACAACGCTTGCAACGCTCTGCGCAACAACGAATGCGAGGGCGCTGTCGTTGGCGGTGTCAACCTCGTCATCACGGTTGACCAGCACATGAACACGGCCAAGCTTGGCGTTCTGTCTCCTACTTCGACCTGCCACACTTTCGACGAAAGTGCCAATGGTTACGGCCGAGCGGATGCTGTTGGAGCCGTCTACATGAAGCGTCTTTCTGATGCTGTCCGTGACGGTGACCCCATCCGCGGTGTCATTCGGTCCAGCGCGGTCAACTCTAACGGCAAAGTCCCTGCCGTTGGCATTACCCACCCTAACCGAGAGGGTCAGGCCGATGTGATCTCTCAAGCTTACAAGCGTGGAGGTGACCTGGACCCACGCCTGACTGGCTACTTCGAATGCCACGGCACTGGCACTGCCGTTGGTGACCCTCTTGAGGTTCACGCCGTGTCGATGGCCATGAACAAGGAGCGCAAGCCCGATGATGTGCCCCTATGGGTTGGCGCAGTTAAAACAAATATTGGACACAGTGAAGCTGCGAGCGGTCTCTCTGCCCTTATCAAGGCTATTTTGATGGTCGAACGTGGAGTCATCCCTCCCACTCGTGGGCTTGTCAAGCCCAGCCCCGCCATCAAGTGGGACGAATGGAAGGTCAAGGTGCCAACTGAGCCTGTGCCTTTCCCATCGCATCTGCCCGTTCGTCGCGTTTCTATCAACAGTTTCGGATAGTGAGTGAAAATGACCTTCCTCAGAGACATGTGCTAACATACAAACAGCGGTGGTACCAACGCCCATCTTGTCATTGAAGGTGCTGAGTCTCTGGTCAGGCAGTATCAGAACTACAAGTATATCGACAACAATGACCCCAAGCGGGTTCGTGTGCCTCGTCGGGCTCTTCAGCGCAAGCGCCCCTTCCTGCTGCCTTTCTCAGCTCACGACAAGCCCACGCTGAAGCGCAATATTGACGCCCACGGCAAGATTGTGGACAAGTACGACCTGATCGATCTTTCGTACACCCTCGCCAACCGCCGCAGCAATCTCCTCAGCAAAGCCTTTACTGTTGCAAGCCACGGTACTGTTACCGATGCCTTCGAGAACGTGGCTACCTCCTTCACCTTTGCCGAAAAGAAGAAGAAGGTGCCTACCGTTGGCTTCGTTTTCACTGGTCAAGGTGCTCAATGGGCCCGTATGGGTGCTGAACTCATGGAGCATCACCCAAGCTTTCTCCGATCGATTCGTGTCCTTGACTTCACCCTGGGTGATCTCCACGACGGTCCCGACTGGTCCATTGAGGATATCCTGCTTGAGCCTGCTGAGACTTCTCGAGTCAGTGAGGCTGAGTTCTCCCAGCCACTGTGCACTGCTATTCAAGTCGCTGTTGTCCAACTGCTGAACTCCTGGGGAGTTCGCCCGGTTGTCACTGTGGGCCATTCCTCCGGCGAGATTGCAGCGGCATACGCTGCAGGACTTGTCTCTGCCAAGGAAGCAATCGTTGCTGCGTATTACCGTGGCAAGGTTGTCAAGGACATCAACACCGGTGGCGCTATGATGGCTGTCGGTCTTGGTGCTGAAGCGGCTGAGCCTTACCTTGCTGATGTCCAGGGCAAGGTGACCATTGCCTGCCACAACTCCCCTGCCGGTGTTACTCTCAGCGGCGATGCCGATGCTCTTGAGTCTGTAAAGGCCAAGCTTGACGCTGAAAGCATCTTTGCTCGCATGGTTAAGACCAATGGCAAGGCCTACCACTCTCACCACATGGCTCCCGTTGCCGACCAGTACGAGAGGTTGGTTCACGCTGGAAGCTCGCAGATTATCGCTGATCTGCCTCTGGAAACTGCAACCAACGTCAAGATGGTCTCGTCCGTGACCAACTCTGTGCTTCCTCAGTCCACGGTTTTAGAGCCCTCCTACTGGAGCGCCAACTTGCGAAGCCCGGTTCTCTTCAACCAAGCCGTCCAAACCATCCTCACCAGTGAAGAGTTTGCGGACGTTGACCTCTTGATCGAGGTTGGCCCACACTCTGCCATGGCTGGACCCATCAAGCAAATCAAATCCGAGCTGAAGGCTGAGAAGCTGGACTATCTCCCAACCCTGCTAAGAGGCACCGATTCCGCCACTCAGCTGCTGAAGCTTGCTGGCGAGCTGTTCCTTCGCAACTATCCCCTGGACATGCAGCGCGTGACTATGGTGGAGGAGACCTCTCCCACTGGCAAGGTCCTTGGCACTCAAGGCCAGACCATTGTTGATCTGCCCCCATATCAGTGGAACTACACCAAGCCATTCTGGGCCGAAAGCCGCACAAGCCGCGAGCAACGTCAGCCCAAGTTCCCTCGCCATGATGTTCTTGGCCAACTTGTTATTGGCTGCTCCCTTGCAGAGCCCACTTGGCGCAACGTTCTTCGTTCTCGCGACCTGCCATGGCTGAAGGACCATTTCCTTGGTGGTGAATCGGTCTTCCCTGCTGCCGGATACTTTTCCATGGCCATTGAGGCGATCACCCAGCTCAACGACCTCGCCGACAAGCCTGTTGAGGTTTCAAGCTATGTTCTTCGCGATGTTTCCATCAAGAAAGCTCTGGTGACCCCTGATGATGACAATGGTGTCGAGGTCATGTTCAACATGCGGCCATCCGTCTTTGATGAGGCTGCCGCGACAAGCGCATGGTGGGACTTCAGCGTCTCCTCCATCGATGGCGAAGGTGTACAGCGTGAGCACATGGCTGGCAGCGTGAGTATCAATACACGCTCTGAGCACCGCAAGGCCAGAGCTGTACCCGAGTTTCCGCAACGCGCATCTGGAAAGGCATGGAACCAAGCTCTGCGCGAGGTTGGATTTGACTATGGCCCGACTTTCCAGGACATGGATGACATTCGCTTTGATGGCAAGGTCTACGAGGCAAGCTGCACCACCAACATCAAGCAGTTCGTCGACGAGTCTCTTGGCGAGTCCCGATATGTGCTCCACCCCGCTACGGTCGACTCGACTCTTCAGCTTTGCATCACTGCTATCTACGCAGGCCGCACCACCGCTATGGACTGTGGTGTCGTCCCAATCCAGCTCGACGAGATGACTATCTGGCCTCCTACCGAGAAGCAGCTTGAGGCCCAGAAGGCCAACGCCTACTCCTGGGTCACTCGCCGAGGTCTCCGAACTTCGGAGTCCAGTGTACAAATGACCGCTGAAGATGGAGAGCTTGTCATGGAGATGGTCAACATGCGCGCCACGAGTTACGAGGCTGCCGTTCCCCAGAAAGCCGAGACTGCTCTGAAGGAGGCACCTTACGGAGAGGTTACCTGGGCTGTCGATTTCGATAGCCTCGCCACTGCTCCTAACTTCGAGCCGTCCTCAGTATCTGAGCTCGTCAATTTGGCTTTGTTCAAACGCCCCAACCTGAAGGTGCTGGAGCTTGGATCCAAGAACGCACTTGACGTGCTCAACAGCAACTCGCAGGCCTCATACACAGTCTCTGTCACGACTGACGAGGACTTGGAAGTGGCCAAGTCTGTCTTCAAGCCCTTCAACAATGCTAAGACTATCAAGCTCGATCTGAGCGAGGATTTTGAAGCCCAGGGTATCAAGTCTGAGTCGTTCGACCTTCTCATTGCACCCGGAGACGCCCCTTCGGTAGAGGTTCTCGCGGTTCTCCGCCGCCTTCTCAAGACTGGCGGCCATGCCATCTGGGAGTTCACACAGCCCGGCTCTGTTGAGGCTCTGCAGGAGGCAGGCTTCAATGGTCTTGACTTCGCTCTGCCTGGCAAGTCTGGCACCATTGTTGCCTCCTCTACTGCCCAGGATGATGCATTGGAAGCAGAAGTCATCGTTGACACACACGCTGTCCAATTGATCTATCGCGACAGCCCTGCTCCAATTGTGCAGCAAGTCAAGTCTGTCCTCGAGGCTTTGGGCTGGCAGGTAACTGTTTCTGCACTGAGCGAATGCCTCGATGCGAAGATTGAGAGCCATGTCATCGTTCTTGCTGACTTTGAAGGCCCTCTTCTGTACACCTTGAAGGAGGACGAGTTCCTCGGCATCCAGGCTATCACCAACTCTGCTTCTTCACTTCTGTGGGCAACAACAGGTGCCTTCCTCGAGGGCAAGAAGCCAGAGTTTGCCCTGATCTCCGGTCTTGCTCGCGCTGTCGGTGCTGAACAGGCTTCCCTGGACTTCCGCACTCTCGACTTTGACCTCGACACCGTCGAAGCCAAAGACATCCCCGCAACTATTGCTGATATTGCTCAATCTCAGCTTGCTGAAACTGAGACACCTGAGCGTGAGATTTGCGTTTCTGGCGGTAAGCGCTACATCAGCCGCCTTGGCCGCAACTCCGGCCTGAACGAGATTTTCACCGCTACCCAGAACACGGAGCCAAGGAGCTTTACTCCTGGCGATCGTATCTCTGGCAAGATCCTCAAGAACAAGGTCGTCTTCCAGCAGGAAGTGCTTGATGATGCAGAGGTCAAACCTGGCCACGTCGAGGTTCAGGTTGAGGCTAGCGGCTTGACCAAGGAGGGTGTTCTGGTCATCACGGGTGCTGACTATCCGCAAACCTTCAGCCATGAGATTGGCGGCACTGTGACACGAGTTGGTGCAGGTGTTGGTTCGCTCAAGGCTGGTGACAAGGTCGTTGGATTCCACGCCGACAAATTTGCCAGCTTCCAAGAGGTTCCCGCCACTCTCCTGCACAAACTTGAGGTTAGCGATGACGTTGACGGAGTCGTTGGCTTACTGATGCCATACGCCGCAGCCTACTACGGGCTCGAGCTGGCTCGTCTCAAGCCCAAGGAGAGTGTTCTCATTCTCCACAGCACCGGAGCCGCCGGAACGGCAGCGATCAACATCACCTTGCTTTCTGGCGCCATCCCTTTTGTTGTGGTTAAGTCGGAGGAAGAGGCCGAGTTCTTGAAGACCCAGTTCGGCCTTTCCGACCAGAACATCATTCCTGCCGCCAATACCACCGACCGTCTTACCGAGCTTACTCATGGCAAGGGTGTCGATGTCGTGTTCAGCGCTGGAAGCGTTGAGCCAAGCGCTGCCCGCGAAGCCTGGCGACACATTGCCCGGTTTGGACGCTTCGTTGATGCAGGTCGCAAGGATGTTCTCAGCCGAAACGCCCTGGACACGGTTCCTGTGGCCCGCGGTGCCAGCTACACTTCTTTTGACATCGTTGAGCTTTACGAGGCGCGTCCAGAGGTCATCTCTCACCTGTTGTCCGAAATCGTCAAGCTCTTCAAGAACGGCTCCCTCATCGCTCCTGGAACTCTGCAGAACGTCAACCTCGCTGACATCAACAAGGCCGTTGCTAGCTTCACGGATGATTTTGGTGCTGCCAAGTCTGTGGTCAAGTACGAGCATTCAGAGGAGTCTATCCAGGTTCTGCCAGCTCGCACCCCGCTCCGTTTCAATCCTGAGCACACCTACCTGCTGGTCGGATGTCTGGGTGGCCTTGGACGCAGCCTTACCTCATGGATGATGGAATCCGGAGCTCGCCGTTTCACATTCCTGTCTCGCTCTGGTACCGATTCCAAGTCTGCCGCCAAACTAGTCAAGGACATCACAGACGCAGGTGCCATCGTTCAGGTTGTTCGAGGCGACGCCACGTCCCGCGACGACGTTGTCCGTGCCGTACAGGGTGTTTCCCCCGAGAACCCCATCAAGGGTGTCATTCATGCTGCCATGGTCCTCAGAGTAAGTTTTCTTGATTCAATTTTTTTTTTCTTGTTTTAACACGTACTAATGCTTCTTCAGGACGGACTGTTCCACTCCATGCCTTACTCGAACTGGAAGACCGCTGTCGAGCCCAAGATTCTGGGTGCTGTCAATCTCCACTCCGTCCTCTCTGAGACACCTCTCGACTTCTTCGTCATGACGAGCTCCGTTTCTGGCATCCTTGGAAACCCAGGACAGAGCAACTACGCCGCAGCGAACAGCTACCTTGATTCGCTCGCACGCCACCGTCACATTGCAGAGAAGCCTGCCACTTCTCTTGTACTGCCGATGGTCCTTGGCGTTGGTGTTGTTGCCGAGAATACTCAGCTTGAGGATGCTCTCCTTCGCAAGGGTATGTACGGTATCGACGAAGAGCATCTCCTCGAGGGCTTCGAGGCTGCTATTGTCTCAAACAAGCAAGACACCGACCTCGTCGTGGTTGGTTTGGACGCTGCCAAGCTGCAGAAGGCGGCAAACGACCCCATTGCCACGGATGTCTTCTGGCTTGAGGACGCTCGATTCAGCCATGTCGTCCATGACATGAGGTCCGCAGCGGACGACGCCACATCTTCGGGCGCACAGAGTATCCTTGCCACTATCAAGGCCGCTGGATCTGCCGCCGAAGCCGTCCAGTTGGTCACTGAGCACTTTGTTGAGAAGCTGACAAGAATGCTTATGCTTGGACCTGACGACTTCGAGGTCGATGTGAAGAGCATTGCCGACTATGGTGTTGACAGTATGATTGGTGCTGAGCTCCGCAACTGGATCTTCAAGGAATACAAGATGGACATTCCCTTCCAGCAATTGCTGGGCCCGACCTTGACCATTACCAAGTTTGCCGGTCAGGTGTGTGGAACTCAGGGCATTGAAGTTGCTCAGTAGGGAAATTTGGTAAATGAATGATGGACGAATATTCACTTCATTTTGGAGGGATCATGGATGAGTTGCCGGACCTGTCTGAGGCCACAGTTTGGTTCCCCTGCCCAGACATCCGCAATGTTTTATGGTAATACTGCGTCAAGATTGGGTAATGATTTTGTTTACGATGCTTTTTTTATTGCTTTTTTCGCTCTGTCTTTTCCTCTTCTATGTCGACTCGTCCTTTTTGTTTGGAGTTCATAGTTCTGATTTTTCAGATTGCCTTTTCTAGACAAGGAAGTTAGTTACTTCCGTTTCCAAATGTTAAGAATCTTTCACGAGAGCAACAGTCCCTTCTATGCCGTGCATGAAGTGACCAAATAAGAGTGTCTCGTTGTACAGGCCTGTGGAACATATCCATCACGAGTGGCTTTTGGGTGGAATTCGTGTCATGAAACTAACTTGAAAGCCAGCAGTGTATGAGAGAAATGACAGTAACTTCGTATTCTGTCAGGTTGTCATCGACACATGGTTTGAGAACCTAGACCATTCGTGCCTCATAAGCATCCCATGCTTCTGTCTGATATTGCTTAGCTGCATTGACCAGGTCAGGAGAGTCATATATTCCGCGCCCAACAATAATAAAGTCCGTCCCTCCAGCGATTGCAGCACAAGGAGTTTGATACTGTTGTCCTAAGCTGTCTCCTGCGTCGCTGCGATTAATTCCCGTTGTGAAGACTACGAAGTCGTCATCTGCATCTTCCACGTGCATCGCTTTTGTGGCGACAAATCCCATCACGACGTGTGATTTCTCACGTGCCAGTTGAATGCATTTCTCCGTATACGCACCCGTGGCCGTGCTGCCAACAGTTGTCATTTCTGCGAGAAGCAAAACTGCCCGTTCTTTCCGGATATGGTGGTTCGGAGTATGAATCACTTGGTCAAGGGCTTCAACCACGCCGCTGCCTCCTAAAATGCACACATTCACAATGTCTGCCCATTCCGAAATACGCAATGCACCTCCATGATACTGCTTTTGGACAGTTGTGCCGATATCAATAAATTTACGGTCCGCAAAAATAAGGAAATCGTGCTTTGCCGCCAAAGATTTGAGGCCAGCAACCGTAGCTTCCCCAAAGTCCGCAACGATATCGATGTGGGTTTTAAGGACGGCAATGAAGGGCCCAACGGCTTCGCTCAAATTAGCTTGATTCATGTTAGGGTATGGAACCATTACCGTCAGCATATTGCAGCAAAGTCTCCGTATCCGTACAGTCAGCTGAGAAAATCAGATTCGACCGCTTCGCCTCCGCAATCTTGAAGAGTCTTCGGGCGACGGGGTTGGGATGAGCCATAGCTCGAGAGAGATAGGACTGGCTGGATTTCGAAGCCATTGCCAGTGGTAATTAAGAAGGAATCCAGGTTGAAAAACAGAAGAAAGGAAGGATCAGACTGGACCAAAAAGCTAGTGAAAATCTCTACATCACTTGTAATTTTACTGCTTAGGTCTACAGAAAACTTTACTTTGAAAAACATTTGTGTTGCATTTTGCGTTTCTTGGCTTCATGAACCCTGTTTGATGTAAGCCAATAAGCCTCAAACGCAAGCAAAGGTTGATTGGTCGGTCAGTAATCGCTATATCAAAACTGTTTAATGATGCCGCCTGATTTCTGAAACCAGCAGCCCTCTTTGCTTCATCACATTCAAGCACTATTGGCAAACAACTTCCTATTCGACGGTGAACAACATTAGACCTCATAGTCCAAAAGCAACTCTAACATCGTCGTATGCTATTCTCAGGCTCAAACTATCACTAAACTGCAGACTAGCCAATAATTCTCTCGTCAGAGAACCGGCCACCCACTTGGAAGCTGCATTCGGACGCCCACGTGAGTGTTTATTGGTTGATACAGGGATAATTTAGACATGCATCGCTTCAGCTCGCCAGTCACAACCCTAGCTCGGTGCAGAAAAGCCCCGACGGAACATGCATGATCAAAGCCAAAGCGGACTTCCGCGTCTGAAAAGACTGTCAGCATTTGTAATGCAGGCCTAGACCCTGCCTCAACATCGTTCCTGTCTAGTAGCATTGCCTCAAAGAGAAGGTACTGAGACGTCCTTCGCATCTGTTGACCTTGCTGCTGGTGCCTGTTACTGTAGCATTCAGAACATGGCGGACATCTGTCGGTGTTCGTACGGGTATATAAGGCGTACGATTTCCTTGCTTATCCATCTTTCATTTTCCGTGTTCCCAAGCAAAGTAAGAAGATTACAGTAGCTTCTCCGGCCGAACAAAACCATCCAACATGCGCAACATTTTTGCTCTTTCTTTGCTTCTGTCCAATCTTGTGGCCGGACAAATCGACGATGTCGACAAGGGCTCAGGAGAATACACCGTTACGGTCAGTGGTCGGGCCTACAAAGGTGAAAAAGTTCGAGTAGAGAACTTGGCTTGCCGAGGTACCGTCACAGTTCGCGGCATCAACAACGGTTTCGATGTGGACTGCGCTAGTTTGAACCTCTACAACTATGCATTCACTGGTGCCAACAGGGGAGGCAGTAAGATGAGCCCCTTATCAGGGTTGGGTCGTGAAATATTAACGAATGGATTTAGGAATGTTCAACAAGCCCACCACTGTTTTCACCTCGCGAGAGTTGAGCTTGACTCCATCGCAGCTGGGCACCCCATCGGTGGATCGCCTTGAAGTGAAGGGAGGAACTCTCGTCATTTCCTTCAACGTTGCCGGAGGAGAGGTCAAGTACCAGGCAAAGGACAACACACAGGGTGGCATGCTCCAGGTGGAGACTGAGCTTGGTGCCAATGTGACCCAGACGCTGACCCTTGCACCTGGGCTGTTCTACTTCCTGAACCCAAACCAAGGCAACGCGGTGCGCATTGGCAACGGCATTGTAAGTTCAAAACGATCGCATCATCAACAGATAGACGACAGTGTCACTAACACAAACAGCCGGCTGATGCGACTCACACCGTGTTCGTCGCCAAGGACAGCCCTCAAGGTGCCAACAGACTCTACCAAGATGGAAGCGTGTCGCAGTGGAATGTCTGGAGCGGTGGACGTATGGGTGCAGTGTTCGGGGAGGACGCGCTGGAGGATGCTCCCCCTGCCACTGTCTGCACCTCGGACTGTCAGGCGCAGAATCGGGTGCACGGATCCCTGCCAGTCACGGAACTCCCGGACACGATCGTTCCAATCGGCGCCGATGATGAGGATGATTAGTTCTGTAAGACGCAGGCTCCTGTCACCTTTTAGACTATCGGCTATCCCCCACTCTGCATCAATAGATTAGATCTCAGCTGCCGAACCCAGGGCGTTTTCAAAAGATGTGATTGACTGAGGAACGGTGGAGTATTTCCTCCGTGGTCGAGACCAGTCCCTATCTTGAGGTTCATTGGCTGCAGCATATCCCTCCCCTGTAAGTCTTAGCTGTAAGCTTGAATCTAGCCCGCCAGATCGTGCCGACTTCCGCTCCCTTGCAGGCTGCGAAGACTTGGCATCTACGTCCTTATGGCCCGAACCAGAAGTCTCAGCCCCATGTTGAGCATCACACCAATAAGGTCGCAGCTGTGACATGCTTACTTTGCGGTTTACATATCAGTACTCAAGCGTGGCAAGCGGTTCCTTCATACTCCGGGCGGCTAAGTTTGTGAGGCGTTGCCAGTCCTGGTGGACATTCATACGATCTGGCCTTTTCACAAATCTTGGAGGCTTCTAAAAGCATGGTTATAAGAATCGCCTGGGTTATTAGTACTTGAAGTTAAGAAGAAACATCATCATCTCATTACGACCTGATGCCTTCAATTCGCAAAGACCACGATATCCGTTTCTTCTCGAGCTAGTCTATTGTTGTGAATTTTGGTATCTATTTCTAGAAGCTACATGCCTTCCCAACTCCGTATTACGTGCATATATCTGATGGCAGCTCAGAGGCTGCAATGGTCATATGAGACTGTGCCCTTTTACTCGTCTTTGGTTTTACCGAATTTCTCGAGGATTTCTTCTTCGGAGAATCGCTGCGTATGTCGGCGTAGCATGGTGGCACGCTCCTCGAGTGTCATGCCTATTTGATCACCCATAGGGACGAGGCATTTCGCCAGATGCATGTAGTCCTTTCGGAGTAATTTGAATGTGATCATGAGATAGTCGATGTTGTGGAACACCAAGGCCTGCTCTTTGATGTATTTGTCCTTTTGCTGAAGGAACGCCGATGGGTGATCACGCCAATGACGGCGTGGGTTCAGGTGATGCGATGTGTGGTAACCATCGTTGAAGCAATAGCGGTTACTCTGTATCATTATAAGTAAAAGAACTAGTGCTAACTTCCCCATGTGGAATATGCTTACCGGCACATCAATCAAGGTTATGCTGGACCGAAAGTCCGAATCCGGCTCATCAGCATCAACGAATGCATGCTGGCCCCAGTTGCCGATCATCAGCCCCAGCCGCATGATCAAAAGTGGGCATAGAAAAACGAAAGTAGCTGCACGGCTGTTGAGTCGATAAAAGAAGTAAATCGCTGCGTAATTGCTGAGCTCCCAAAGACCCGCCTTCAGGGCGTTCTTCTGTTGCCCCTTCTTGAAGAAATATAGAGGAAGATCCATCCAGATTAGGAAATAAAAGCGAGCGACGTAGTGCAGAAAGTTCCACACGTCATCACGCTGGTAACGAATGGTGGATGAGAGATCAGAAGGGCCATTGCCTTCGACGTGATGGTGCTTGACGTGGTGGTAGAAGTAGGTATTCCAGGTGTGGCCCATCAACGGATCCGTGATGTATGGGAAAAGCAGATCGAAGAGTTTCAAGAAGGGCTTCTTTGCCAGAATGCCGTTCTGGTGAATATGCTGATGCATCATCAACGTGTACGATCCTGTATAGTAGATTTGCATTACCAAATGGAGAATGCCATGCAGGTAGGTGAAGTTCCTGAACAAGAGGATGGCGCTTGGAACGGATGTGCTGAAGTATATGGCGAGATGAGTTAACATAATGACATCAGTCTCGTGGCGAACAAGCGTCCGCGCCCAGCGAACGTAGGTGAGGAGGCATCGTTCATAGAGAAAAGATGATAGGCGCATTGGCATGTCCCGCAAGTCAAGCGAGCAAATAATGCTCGGCTCAAATTCTGGGCTAGCCGGGTCATTGAGCGCCTTCAGGACCTTGACATCGGCGGCAACGCTAGTAGACGATACCTCGGAAGAACCTGGGCTCAGGTTAGTTGCCAATTGCCTCTCATTGGCCCAGGGGTTGCGGTTTGCAGCTTACTGGTCACACTCGATGATTCGCTGTCAACTTCTTCCCGGCTCACATAGCCTTCGTCGCCGTTAGTGGGGCTGAGACGGCCATTTTTGTACTGCTTGATGTCGGATATCAGGTTGTCCAAGACGATCTTGTCAGAGACGGTGAGGTCCGCGGCAACAACGATGTTTTCCATGGTTGCACGAAGAGACTGGGTGCGAAAGAGGGAGAGATCCAGCGGTGCGCGATGCGATACCGCTTTTTGAACGAATTTTGCTCCCTGGCGCGGTTTCGAAGTTATCCAGTTATGCAAAAGTGGGTTTGTGCAGGATTATCAACACAACGCTGGGCTGGGCGACGGCGCGCGCACTGCGGACGTGCTGCGGCAGCAAAGAGGTGTTTCACCTAAGCAGACAGCTCCGACTATGATTCGTACTTTGCCATGGGATTTGAAGTTGCGAATTGGCTGCTGCAGGTGTGTAGCATGTGGAATGTATCCGCAAAGCCCAAGGTGGGTTGAATTTTGTATGGAGTTAAAGGGGTAGCCCCCACGGGTCAATGACACGTGCTCAATCAAGCAAGTGCAAAGACGGTACGTAGAAAAACCCCTGGTCTACAGAGTACCTTGTATTGGCCAAGTAATTTGAACGAGACGGTGAGAGTTCGGACCAATCTTGAGCACCGGGAGGCATTCGCGCACGGGTGAGGCGTTTCCGAACAATGTGGTGATGAAGACTGTTTTGCCGTAGTGAGATCGGATAAAATAAATTCAGTGCAGATTCAAAGGTGCCTTGGTCGCATCCTTTTTGAAGGATGGGGGAAGTGGAAGAGAGAGGGGGGAAACAATGTTATTGGCCAGACGGAACAGGCTTAGTCCATTTGCAAACAGCCATTTTTACTGTCTCCTTGTGGCGTGTCGTACGCTACCGGTGCATCCGAGGCGTTCCCAAGTTTCGCTCTCGGGTGAGCTCTCGATTGGCTATTTCGCCAGCTACGCCCAAGCCCAAGCCCAAAAGCCATAGGTCTTTCTTTACAAGCTACCAGCAAATAAAAAAGGTCCATTCAATTCCAAGCTTCCATCCAACCATGGCAACATCTTCCTGGGTTACTCCCGACACTAGGCTTCCTAACCGTGGCACTTGACTGGTGGCTTCAGGGTAGGCACATCAACTCGACGGTGCGTCCACGCAGTTAAAAAAGGGGGGGAATAGATTAGTTTAGGCTGGTTTTGTACGCTGGAGCATAATTATTTTATACTTGTTATGCAATTGGAACCCCCATTTATTATTCTGCTTCGCTTACGGCTCTTGTGTTGCGACTCGCCGCTCCACGTCTAATCTTCACCCCTGCGTGCGCACGGGAGACTAGGCTGGATGAGGCCTTGATAGGTTCATGCCTGCAGCGTACACATTGTCAAATGCACTGCTCTGTAGCCAGTAAGAAAAATGCTGTCCAGCTTCCTTGACCTGAGGAAGGCAACGTCGAGTCTCGAAACGCAAATGCAGCGACAGCCTGACAGCTGATCTGCGGCTGTGCCGAGACCCGCGATATCTCTTGGCGTTCGGCTTCGATCGCAGGGTCCAGTTGCGCAATGCCAAGATGCATAGTTAATGCCAAGTCTTTCATCCGCCGAGCTGGCCAGCCTCTCGTATGACAGCCACGTCAATCACATGTACAATGTTATCCAGCATCAAAACCAGACTACACACGAAAGAATCCAGCCAAGCACAAAACAGGTAGGCTCAATCCGTACGTGCAGTACAAAGGTGTCACACGAAGCCAACGCGATATCGATCATGGGCATGCCATGGCGTAACATGGAATTTATTTGATTTCATTTTTGTATGCTATCACTTAGTCGCCTCATTAAGCGGTGACCCAGCTTCCCAAGTATTAGGTGTCAAATACACGGTATCGGACGAAGCATCGCTGAGGCACCAACAAGCATCGACATTGATGCTTGTATTTTCCTACTGAAACCATTGCGCAGTAATGTCAAGCGTTTAGAGTTGTAGTGGTGCGGTCTAGAACCAGTCAGCCTCCAGGCTGAACCACGCAGTCCATCCGGAAACAACCTGATCCCATGCAAGCCACACCAAGCCCGGTAATCATGGCACCCCAAAGACGCGTAACACGATGACGAGGTTGTTGAAAAGGAAGGCTTTATAACGTATGCCTTTAAAAAAAGGAGCTTGAATTGACCACAAGGCGCGCATGTTGCAGCGTAGCTACTTTGTAGAGGTTCTGCTGTACAGCTACAATGGCAATCGAGTTCACTTCCCACTTCATTGAAACGACTGATAAATCAAGCCTTCACTACTATAGCATTGGAACCGGGCCAGGAGTTTTGATTGTGCATGGTGCTGCGACTTATGCCCTGTCGCATGAAGAGCTTGCGCGCGGCCTAGCCTCCTTCTTTACAGTGCACCTTGTCTCGCGACGCGGCCGCGGGCTATCTGGAGACTACCCTCAAAGCCTCTTTCAGGGTGGTGTCCTGCGCCAACACCTTGACCAGTTGCACTCGGCAGCAGACCATGCATTGGATGCAGAAGCCAGCTACACGATTCACACGGGAGACAGGACATTCAAGGAGACGTACCACCCAACCTTCAAGGGAGGGCTTCTTGCAGTTGAAACAGCAGACCTTGAGGCAGTCATCGATGCCACTGGCTCTCGGTATATCGTTGGTGTGTCGTCAGGTGCATTGACTGTTTTGAGAGCTCTCTGCAGTTCATCGCCTAGCATTGCTCTTCAGCGGGTCAAGAAATTCATAATATTTGAGCCACCAATCATATTCGAAGATCAAAGGACTTCTTGCAAAATCGAAGGCATCAATCGCTACGAGGCTGACCTTGCCCAACACAAGGAACTCAGTGCTCTTGTGACGGCCATGCATACAGTTGAACTTGGGCCGACATGGATTCCACGCAGGCTAATGGAAATAATCAGCTGGTTGATGCTAAGAGTAATGGACAATGCAGAGGCAAGGAGAAGGGCCGCAGGCGGTGACGACCGAGGAAAGTGTCTACTGCGCGACATGGCGGGCCTGATTCGTTACGACTTTGCCTTGGTAGAAGCAATGTTGCAAAGGTCTGATAACTATGATCTATCGGCTCAGCGGGGCGAAGACATTCTATTACTCTCCGGTGCCCAGACGACGGCGTATATACAAGAAGCAATGACGACATTACGCAGGATATTTCCTACAGCAAAGAGTATTGTGGTAGAGGGAGTGGGTCACGAGTTGCTGGTTAATGCGGAAATGAGAGGCCAACCAGCAAAGGCCGTTGACGTGATTCGTGACTTCTTCCGATAGAGACAGAACAGGGCCTGCACAGATGGTCAGCCTTTCATTGACTGCTATAGGGGGTCTTGATTGAGTTGAAGATGATTTTCTATCTAAAAAGTATTTCAGTATCAGGATACAGAAAGGTGATGCACCTGAAATCTGGAAAAAGCTGTCCAGAGTGGACAATGTCACTTGCTTATACGTAAGTAAGGGCTCAATCATCAAGTCATATTCTTTTTTGTGGGCTAGTCCTTCCAGGCGAACGGACGCAGGCTCGGAAGATTAGCCCGGTTTGCCTATCTACAATTCGCAGCCAGAACTCCTTTGCCAAGGAGTATTCACCAGTCCAGTGCGGACCGGATGGAATCCTCCAGCAGGGTAGCACCAATGGCCTGGGTAGCGGCATTAGGATGGTAATCGCAACCAACGTCGGCGCCCTGTGACGGCCAATCGACGAAATGGATCCGCACGCCGCAGAGCTTCTTGATGGCGTCCTGGAGCACCTTGATCTGCGTGCTCTTCTGGGCGTCGCCGGGCGGGTAGCCGTCGTTGAGCAGCGGAGACGAGACGAAGAAGAACTGGGCGCCCGGGTAGTGCGAGTAGACCTTCTTGGTGAGCTCCACGAGCGCGTCGACGAGGTCTGCGGGGTTGACGGGGTCGCGGACGCCGAGGTAGCTGAAGTCGTTGGTGCCGAGGTTGATGACGACGGCGTCCGGGACCCACGTGGAGGGGAACGTGAAGCTGTTGTCGGCGTCGTAGGCGCCGTAACGGGTGTATACGACGGGCATGGGCGGGAGAGGGTCGGGAGGTGAGCTTGCGTAGTTGCGGATCAGGCCCTTGCCGCTCCAGGCCACGACGCTGTAGTCCGCGCCCAATGCTCGCGCAGCAACGGCGCCGTAGGTCTTTGGGTTGTTCTGCAGAACAGCAGAGTCGGTGCAAGGCAGGACGCCGTCAAGGCCGTAGCCGACGGAGATGGAGTCGCCGATAATCTCAATCTTGCGCTCGGGGGCCAGATCCTCCTCGAGGGTGCCGTCGGTGGTCACGTCGGTGATGCGGAACGTGCCAAAGTAGGTTTCGGAGCGCTTCCGCAGCTCGACCTTGTGGGTGCCCTGGGGCAGCTTGGGGGTCGAGATGGAGGTGCCGTTCACGTTGGGGATGACGATGGGCTCGTTGTCGTCAATGTATAGGTTGACGCTGGCGGCGCCGCTGACGGTGTTGATGTTGATGGACGCGGTGGTGCCGGTGAAGGTGAATGCCACACCGGTGCTTGGCCACGTCAGCTCCTTGGTCTCCGGGTTCACTCGGCCAACGAATCGATACGTCTGTAGAAGCATGTCAACATTGGCAATTCATGATGCGTTCAGGTACTGGCGGACTGACCGGTGCGTTGGCCCTCACGTGGTGGGGGAGAGTGGCGGCCGTGACAGCCGAAGCCATCACGGCTAGTATGAAGAACCTCATATCTGATGTTGGTCGCACAGAATCCTCGAAGACTTGAGACACTCACACCGAATTGATGTGATACCCTGAGCGAGATAATCACCCATTGCCCAGATTTTCGCTTGCGCAGCGTATATATGTCCTCTTCCCCCGCACACTGAGTGAACCCGTGTCCCACTTGGGACAGTTCCCCGGGCGTCCAGGCCGCATAATGCATGGACTGAAGTTGACCGTCGCTCAAGTAGGCATTCAACGGGTTGTTTTTCCCGTAAATCAGGAACCGAGCGGAATCGAGTCCGGGCTGCCGGCTTCCGAGAATGCCAATTGCGGTAAGACTTGTGACGATTTACCCACTATCCTGTCCCCTCATTTCCCCCCAAATCGCCCTGACGTTCCGGGTGGCATTGAAAAACCCCTCATGAACGATCGTTGGGGGATTGGCCAATTGTTCCTGCATGCATATAGATTGCGTGTTGGAGTCAACCGTCGTGAAGTGCTCTAGCTTCGGTTGAGCGGCTGCTCTAGGCTAGAAAGGGAACTGCCAGACGGTGTTGATGTTGCATCTGCGCTGACGTCTCCGGGTAGCTTTATTAGTCTTTGCTTGCTCATCACGGGTCAGTCGGTGCGATGCACTGCCGTGAAAGTCCTGTTATTGGCTCTCCCTTTCTAAATGCAATAAGTCATAGAATCGCCACTGGAGTAAGCCTCAGCTTGGATGTAGGCGAGCTGATTTTCGCTGATCTTCATTCTTTTATCCTAGCTGCGCAGACACGTGCAAGCTGTATAATGGTGCTTTGTGCATGCATCTCTCCATCCACTCGGCATTGGAAGAAACCCCCCAGTGGCGCAGGATAGGCCATTGTTGTGGCTATGTCCATCATGTTACGACAGCAGGCTTCAATCAAACCAAACCTACACTGACGGCGATTCCACAGCCACAAGAGAGGCGACATGTCTCTCTATACCGCGCAAAAACACATGAAAGGGGGATGGGATTCATGAGTTCGGTAAAATCAAGAACCTCAACTCAACGATTTGGACCGTATCGTGACTTGCGCAGGCGCCGAATTTCATTATTAGGCCTTTTTCAATGAGCATTATGGCCGAGAACACGACTACTTCAGACCAGGTCGACAATGTGGCAACTCCTGAAATGGTGTCCGGGTGGTCTATCTTCTGGGCATTGGTTGCCATTGTTACCTACGCGATGCAGCAGGTCTCCTTCACTGGTCACCTGTGCAATGGCGACACTTTTCAAGGGTACCTCTGGCCGCATCGATCCTCGCCATTTGTTTGTCTTATCGACGGCGCCGCCGATGCATATTTGGGCTTCCAGGCCTTTTGCGACCGCGATCCGAGTGTCAGAGACAGGGACCCTCACCCGGGCCGGAATGGGATCCTGCCCAAACTTGCACTATTCAGCCTAGGAGTTCTACCTCAGGCAATTAAGCTCTTTGGTATGCGAGGCATCCCTGTGACGCAAGCAATTGCTGGCATGTACATGCTAGCATCCATCTGTAGCCTGGTTCGCTCGCTCTGCAGCAGGTGTCCTGAGCGGGATCTCAAGAACCTACTCCAGAGACTGGAGAAATCCACGTACTGGATCAAGGAGATTCTCAACGTCTATGGATGGGTTCCCCACTTCATTGGCACTTATTTGGTCTGGTGTGGGCTTGTCCCTCGAATCGCCTTTTCAGCTTCGGGAAATATAGCCAACGCAATCGACTGGTTCCGTTTGATTTTTTCTTATGCTTGCATTATTTGCATATTACAGCACATTGTGTTTGCGCTGTTCCAAAAGAGATCTCCAGTGAGTCGCTTTGTTGCCCCGGTTGAGGCTGCGATGAACTGACGAAGGGTTGACGCACAGATAACAGGTTACGCCAATCTGATAATCTTCGCGCACAGACTCATTGATAGCAGCCTTGATCTCGTTGCAGTTCCAGGCAAGAGCACAACAAGGCGAGAGTCAACGAGGCAGTACGTGGCCTTGGGTTTGCTCTTCAGCCTCTGCCTAGCCTGCTATGTATGCGCGGGCCTTCTCTACCTCCTTTTAGACTGGACTTACAATCACTGCAATGGCTGCGGGTGGCGCCACTGGGTACTTGCGATCCGCCGTCGTCCAGTGGTAGATTCTACCCGCTCGTCTATCGTGGGTGACAACGTTGGTTTGGAAGACTTGGCTCCTATCAACAGAACAGAAGTCCCAGCTTATTATCAAACTGCTGCAACACAGACGGCCACGCAAGATGCTGCTGGTGCACATTCTTTTGTATCCGAATCCCATGAAAACATCGGGCCACAGCAGCAGCAACCCATAGCTTCCTCAGGTCAAGCTCCGCGCCCCACAAATAATGGGGATGTCGACAGCAACAGGAGGGAACTTAGAGAGTCGACCAATGCTGCAGTCACTTCCTCCGCACCCGTGGCACTCCTTGAGGACGAGTCACAAGATGAAGAATCATGGTACCTGTGGGTGTTGGGACCAGTCACAGTTCCTGTGGTTTTATTATCGACTTCGTGCATGATTATCCTTGGCATCATTTTCGAGCGGCTGGAAAGCGGTCAATCCGGCGATGCAGTCAGACAACAAAATGCTGCAGAAGAAGGGACCGTCAGTCCTTCAGTAACCAATCCTGATCGGAGAAATCAAGTCCAGGACATGGCTTCCGCCCCCCTTCCTGTGTCCCATCAGCTGCTCAGCCTTGGACGATCAGGTCTTCGAGCGCTGGGCATCATCCTCCGGCGGGTCTTGAATTTGTCCAGTATACTGATTCGGCGTCTTACAATAGGCATCGTGGCCCCTTATTTCTACCTCGAGAACTGGGTCTGGCGGAAGGTCACAGCGGAGTATCCAACTAGGATCCTTGCAAACGCGTTTGGCCTCTTGAACTTCTCCATGGTCGTATTGTATTACCTGGTCTTCTTTGATGGGGATGGGACTTCTGCGCCGGCATGGCTAGACGTTCTTGGGTGAGAACTGTGTCTGGCTAGCTGACAGAGTCATGGTTGTTCAGGTAATGCTGTAGTATGTTCTATAATCATAGTAGATAACATCCATTGAAGCCTTCCGGTAGAGGCGTTACCGGGAGACAGCCTAAAAAAGCCTCTGTAAAGTAAGCTGTGCCTCGACCAAATTGAAGTCGCATGGCGAAGCTGACCTAGCACATTCTGGTTGACTCCATAACTGCCCATTATCGATGTTGAAGACACATTTGATTTGTACAGCAGCCATGTACAAGGCTTATTGTGATATCCGTGTGAGACAATTTCGTACATTATGAGCAACTCAGCAACTCAAATCAAGCACTGGTCGCGGGCCATGCTCTTGTGTGGAGGAAGTCTTGGCCTTTTTATCGTGGCTGCAACTAAACAACCAATTTCCATTTCTGCGCCTGCCTCCGATCGTCGTAGAGCTGGTGCCGCCGCCCGGCTTCAGCTGCTCTCTCTGATCATTTGGCGTTGCGAGATACATGCTAGCCTATAGACAAGAACACAGGAGAGCGTGTAATTGTAGCTGGATCACATCCATTGAATAGTTTGGCTCAATCCCAACCCACTAATTAACTACTACAAAGATGGCTATCTTAGGTGGATGACTTTGCATTTAGTGTACAGTAATTGATGCACTTGTATTTCTCGAAATATTAGAAAATGGTGAGAATAAGGAATTATGGAGTTACTGTGGTCTTGATGATTTTTGGAAAGGTTACTTTACACTTCTTGAACCACACCATTTTCCCAACTACGTGAGCCATGGTTCAAGATACTACAGCCCCAGCGTCTACGAGGAGTAGTTCGTCTACCCGCTCTTTCGCATATTCGAGCCGCTTCCAGGTTTTTAAGCTTCCCACACTTGTGTCCAGCTCCCAGATCCTCGCTCGTCTGTGATACCTCTTGGTGCCGTACATGCCGTAACCTCCGAATCCACTGCATCCTGCGTAGCACAGCCACGGCGCCAATCCAGTACTTGTACCATCTTGAGGGCGCAGAGCACAAAAGTCATTGACGTGATCGTGGCCACAGCCTACTGCCACCACGCCTGCCTTGGCCAGAGCAGAATAGAAGTGAGAATTGTACTTTGGGCCCTCGGTCGGCTCTCCACGGTGGCCACCTTTAATAATCAGATTCTCGTCACCATACTCGGGCAAAGGAATGTATTGAAATGCTAGGGATAAGTGGAAGTGGCCCTGACTTAAGTACTTCTTACGTTCATTTTGTAATTCCTGGGACGTTTTAGTAAACCAATTGATTTGGCTCTGTTTAACCTAGTTATAGCCCTGAGATGGCACTGATCTTGATATTTGTCCATGCGAGTCAAGCAGAAACAAGGTTGCTAATGGTATTCCAGACTGTTCTGGACCAAAGACTTCGAGGTAGTAGTTACCTATGCCATCAACATCCTCTGGACCTGGCTGGCAAAGACTATGCGGCAAGTCTTGCAGCAGTGACATCTGAGCGGCACCTGCGACGCCATAAGTGTTAGCGGGAGGAGGATGTGCAATATTTGGGAGTGTATGATGGCTATTTGACACACAATAGCAAAAAAAGATTACTCACGCGAAAGTGCATATGTCCCCTCATCATCGTGATTCCCGAACACGGCCGCAAAGGGAATAGAGCGCGCGATCAAAGGAGCCACCACTTTGAAGAGGCTGGATTGAGAGTCTAGAATGTCGTGATGCAACTGGTCCCCCGTAAGAATGACGAGGTCTGGCTTTTCAACATCTAGAATTTCCCCCATAAATTTCATGGTAAGAGGGTCGGCCTCGCTTTCTGGCAGAGGCTGCCCATTGACATCCATAGAATCTCGGCACACGCCAAAACCAGTCACCGTATGAGTGTCAGATATCTGAACAATCTTGAACTTGCCGTTTTTACGTGTCCTCAACGCTGGGCTGTCTACTCTGGGTCTGGGCTTGCCATGCCGTATAGTCAGTCTTGCATTTGGGAGCCCTGAGTGGGTGTGCAGAAGAAGAGGCTGTGAGAGGAGATTCCACTGCGGTCGCGGGTCGACTGCATCTGCTCCGAAAAGGATATCCACTCCAGTTACAGTACGGTGGATGTCGCCGGTATAACCGCTCTTCAGTACCCAGATGCCGCCAGGTCGACTCTCCCACGGCCCATCAGAGTCGCTGCTAGGGTCCTGATGGCCGATCCTGATGTCGCTTACGACCAAATCGTCGGTGATAAGGCCATGCTTCTCTACCTGCAGCACCTGCAGCCATGCACTCTGTTCATGTGAACGTAGATGGAGATCTTTCTCAATGCGGCGCCATGTCGATGGTTCCGATGGACAGGTACCAAGCGGATCGGTCGGAGAGGAGAAGCTTATGGTAAGATCCGTTATTACGGTGTCGTGGGCTCGAGGGGTGGTGCCTGGCAGCGCCGACACTTTGGAGGGGAGCATTCCGAGATAATCGAGGGGCCAAGGGCTATTCAGAGTTTGATATAATGAGTCACTTTGGGTGTCATTTCATTTCGTCCCGTCTCCGTTGGTTCTCCAGGACTACTTTGCCTACTAACTGCCAGGGTCTCCGATGCAATCAACATCATTAGCGGTTAGACGTGCGCACCGCCATGCAAGTAAGCAACCCCGCATCAGCAACTGGCTTGGCATTCTGCTGATCCTATCTTACCTTGGGTCTTCTGTTTCTCCTGCTTTGATGCTTTTCAACGGTTTAGTGTTCAAGTCTGGTACAGCGTTGCATTCTCATCCCGAGAAAGATGTATGGGCCTCCGGTGAATACAACAAGCGATGTCAGCACCACAGTGCGTCTGGCATCGGGCTTGCTGGCAATGCTAATACTAGTGAGAAGAATCCTCCAGTAAAACGTGGCCCATCAACTCACGGAAGCACAGTTTGCCGTGTTCCGCGTCATCTACAATGTTTATCTACATCCTCTCTCCAAGATCCCCGGCCCACCAACCTGGTCGGCTTTCCGGCTGCCATTCGTGCTGTCTCTTTTACGCGGCACGATTGTCCATGACATCCAAGACCTGCATCGTCGCTATGGACCTGTGCTCCGCATCGCACCGAACGAGGTCACCTTCGCTCAGCCGGAAGCGTGGAAAGATATTTTCCAATACAGGCCTGGCCATGCAGAGTTTCTCAAGGATGCCATTTGGTGGAGAGGTCCGCCAGGCAAACCAGACTCCCTCCTCTCTGCTATCCACCCGGAGGAGCATGCTCGTATTCGCAAAGCCTTGGCGCCAGCCTTTACGACTCGCGCTCTACGCTCACAAGAGGTCATTGTACATCGATACGTCAATCTGCTGGTCGAACGCCTAAGCGAGATAACCGACTCGAGCGCCAATCACGAGGCTGAGGTCGATATCCTTCCATGGCTCAATTTCACGACTTTTGACGTTTTCGGTGACCTTGGATTCGGCGAGTCGTTCGACTGTCTTGAACAGTCCAAGTATCACCCTTGGATTGCGCTCTTGTTCAACAGCGTCAAAGCAGCATCGTTCATTTCAGCGGCTCGATACTATCCCGTTATCGAAAAACTACTGTTCAAAATGATACCCGCATCCCTGCGAAAGATGGCGGATGATCATTACCGGCAGATTGTTGACAAAGTCGACCGTCGCCTTAATTGGGAGGTACAGCGATCTGATATTATGTCGCCCGTAATTGATGGGATGCACAAGTCAGGGGGGCTGTCTAAGGATGAAATCAATGCAACCTTTTCGCCTCTCACAACCGCCGGCAGCGAAACAACGGCGACCGCGTTGGCAGGGACCCTGAATTACCTCGTTCAGAATCCCGACAAATTGGGCAAACTCGCCGAAGAAGTCAGACAAAAGTTCCAAAATCGCAGCGGTATCACTCTAGATGCCGTCCAGGACCTACCCTATTTGAACGCTGTGCTCAATGAAGGGCTAAGACTATGTCCACCTGTCCCATGGATGCTGCCGAGAATAGTGCCACAAGATGGAGATACCGTCTGTGGCATATGGCTCCCTGGTGGTGTAAGCACCTCCCTCAGACAGCGGTGCAGCAGCTGGCTAACGTGTCAAAGACTCCTGTCTCAATTCAAGCATACTCGTTGAATCGTGATCCAGCGTACTTCCACTTGCCTGAAAGGTTTTTGCCCGAACGTTGGCTACCGGATAGAACGGACCCAGAATCCATTTTCAGGAACGACCGTTGCGACGACCTCCACCCGTTCAGTGCGGGATCCCGGAGCTGCATTGGGAGACACCTTGCTTGGGCAGAGATGAGACTCATCATGGCCAAGTTGATATGGACGTTTGACTTCAAGTCAATAGAATCCAAGACTTTGAAATGGGAATCTCTCAAGACGTTCTTGCTTGTGGAGAAGAAGCCAATCTATGTGAAGATGGCGCAACGAAAAGTTTCCCAGGACGAAAACGAATGAGCTTGAAGCAAAAACGGCAGCTGGTTACTCACATATTTTCGACGCACATGAGATTTTCTCACAAAAGACGCAACTATGGAGATGCAATAATCGAAAGAAAATAGCCGTTGTTATGGGTATGAGGACCGATTAGTATGGAATAGGGAGGAGAACACAACCAGTCTTCGTATTTCGTGTTGTAAACCATACAGCACCATCCTTGTATGTCGTGGTAGACTAATTAATGCTCAGCTTATGAGTGGCTCGCTTCCTACATCCCGGTCAATTTTATGTGATGTTTGCGACGAAGCACCATTTCGTTGGTCGCAGTACAGTACACCCTGCACACTTCATGCGGCTGAAGCAAGACCCTGAGCAAAAAACGCCTTGGCCCCAAGCAGTGTGTAGTGCGGGCATTGTCCTCATCATCAATCAGACTGTTAGGTTTCCTCCAACAACCTGGATTATGCTTGTTCTTCATCTGCCAGCTGCGACGTCAACCTGCCCGGGATGAGTTCATCGTTAAGAAGCCGCCTTCTTCAGGCACAGATTTTATTCACGATACGTGCTGCTGCTGCATATAACCTGACGCGCTATCATGAGCCATTCATCAGACTCCTCACGGCGGATCATCGTGATCCACCCGAGATTGTGTCGTATACGTCGTCGGTAGAAATCACCCTGACGGGAACGGCAGTCCCAAGTATAATCACGGCTGTCACCAGCACCGACTCGATGATTACAGTCGTTGATGCCCAGGTGCCGACCGGATTTGGAGAGAGGATAAGCTGGGACCGATATGATCCGCCCGAGATTGACTACTATGTCGAAGTAGTTCTTACCAAATGCATCGAGTCTAGCCGGCGTTGGTTAGACCCCATCACAGTTACCCAGAGTGTGCTTCTGCCGAGAGAGATGACCGGATATATGTCACCGTCGACTGTGATTGGTAAAACCGCCATCCTCGCACAATCGGACGTTGACCCTATGGATCTTGCAGACGCCTCGTATGAGGCATACCCCGGCTATCCAACCGAGTGCAGTCGGGTGGTCAGCGAAGTAGACTATAGAAGTCTGTGCTCGACCTGGATTCAAACGACAACCAAGGCACCATCGCCCACCTCTGCGAAAAGTGCAACGACAACTTCTCCACCTAGTCGCGATGACATCTCGTGCGGCCAGCTAAATCCGTGCTGTCATGGATGCCACGGCTGGGGTCACGCCGGGCCTGGGCTGCTGGTCTACGCGGCCGATGCGTACATCTGCGAAGATGGGAGATATCTACATTTGAATGGCTCGGAAATAAACATGGACGGCTACTGGAGTGCCATGGAAATGCTTGCGCAAGAGGCAACAGCGACTCGCAGCGAAGCGCCTCCGTCGAGGACTGAAGAGGGCGACCAGGAAGGGGCTGCTAATGTTCGGTCAAGGAGCATGGCTGTGTCTTACATGGCGGCCCTGGTGGCTATATGTCTTTTCTTCTAATCGTGAGCAGGCTATCTGCCCCGTTCAAACAGTGCCTATATTGTCTGTGCTTCACCATGGAGTAATTCAGCGTTTTGAATATTCGTATTTTGAATTGGATGAAGATGGTGCGAGAATATCCCCGCACCTTTGTATCGGCATAAGCGCAAGGCCCTGGTGAGCTGCAAGAAACCGAGAAAATCAGTCGTCAAGTGCACTCCGCCATCGAGGGTTGCATAACTCAAGCACCCTTTGGCCAATGATGTCCATAGCGACCAGGTTGGAGCTTGATTCTAGCCGAAAATAGATTTGGTATGTTTGAGTTATCAAGACGAGTCTGTTGGGTTGTGTTAGGCTGCAATGTTGTATCAATGCCCGGCTCGTCTCACAGGATCTGTTGAATCATTCGAGCTCGGCACCTCCTGGCACGTGCTTCTGGACTGGATGCGAGTGACCTCCCGTTGCAGGGATAGTTACGGATTACGACTGATGCAACTGTGGAACGATGGCTTAACACACTGTGTGCTTCAAGCATTGCAACCGACCTCTTTTTGCATGCTTGGCCGCGGGTGGCGCAAATGACGGGCTGGCGGCTGACCAACATACAGCGTTGCGACGCAACACCGTTGTCACCCCTTGATGCTTACCGTCATGCTCATGCCCGTCTCCGACTAAGTTACAGTATATGCCGCAATTCAATCACTTCTCACGGGACACTGTGCGGGTTGGTGCTGCACGTCGGTTCCTACGAGGCCAGCTCATTCGCCTGCGACTTGCTTTTCTCCCCCCAACGGCTGCTGCTCCCGAGTGCCACGGCGCAGTAATATTGCTCCGGCTCTGGTTGGCTGCGTCGAGCTGAACGAGATTAAAAGATGACCCAGGACCCCCCGCCCCATGCAGCGGCCATCTGGCCATTGAGCTTGTGGCTGAGACAACCAATAGACTACTGTCATTTTTTTCATTTGTTGCAAGGGTCTTGAAAAAAAGCCCTGCGCCTGGATCTTCTGGCTTTCCACTTTTCCCCTCTTCATCCATTTCGAGACATAAAGGCGAGAGTGAGTTTCAAGACACTCACTAAGGCAGCCAGCCGACTATCTCGTGTCCATAGCCCAGTCCAGCCAGTTCACTCACCGCATAATTCCGATTTGCGCAGCGCCTTTCTATTTTATTTAATTTAAGGAGCGGTATTTGTTGCAGCCGGCACAAACGTGAATAATGGTTTGATGCGATCCGCTCTCAAACCGCCGCCATGATCGAAAGATCCTATGCCGAGAAATTAACTGCGGTTATTGATCGAGTCAAGGGCTTGGGAGAGGACATCAAATCGAGCAATTCGCCTCGTGAGGCGTATCAAACAAAGAGAGATGCGCTCCAGAAGCGGGTCGACGAGTTGTTCGAGAGCGACGACCCCAGAGGCAACAAGGAGAAAATCGGCCAGTGCTTCTATGACCTGAAGAATCTAGACGAGGACTTCAAGGCTACGGCAAACGAGCAGGAAGCGACATTTCAGCAGAGCAGGAAACGGACAACAATAGCACTCTTCAATGAGCTGTTCGCAATCATCGGGCCTTCCTTGGTCAAGGACGTTTTGAAAAGCCATGGCGACCTATTCTTCCGCCAATCAAGTCGCCCTAGTTCCGCAGAACGGCGCGGATCGGCAACCTCGCAGAGCCAGCGCAGGACCTCAGGGAGCATAGAAGCTCCGTCGCTCGATAGTACTGATATGGATTTAGACCATGATGTAGGCATCGCAACCCCCAATCGGGACGGGCCTAGTCCAGGTCGGACTGCGCCCAAGTTCCCAAGAAGCGCGAGAGCCAACACGGAGGTGCTGAGGGGACGCAGTCGCGCTCGCAGCCCAAGCAATCCTGATCGCGTCACCTCCTTTGACGATGTTTATCAGGGAGGGCTCGCCAAGTCCAAGCATCTCATCATTGAGTATCCGAAGCAATCGGGGCTTTGGTACATTGTGAAGTGCGAGAAGCATAACAAGCGCTTCTACGGCGAGCAACCCCTGGCCGGTGCCTGCAGGCACGTCACGTCAAAGGCGCACAATGAGTCCGGCGCGCATGACGACGTGATCCGACTTCTGGGCGTTCAGGTGCGGGACTGCAATCAGGAACTAGCCGACAAGAACAACCAAGCGGTACGGGATTCCTTATCCTTGGATTTCCCATTCCCAGGTTCGGCTCAGTCTAAGAAATCAAAGGGCAAAAAGCGACGGAGAGAGGATGAGGCGGATCTCAGCGACGGTATCGACTGGGCAAACGACGCAGAGTTGCCGCATCACAGGAATAGCCGGCGCAATGACGGTATCGCCGACCCCGTGGTTGGCGACGTCTACTCCGTTTATTGGCAAGGCGACCGACGCTGGTATGCTGGCGTAGTTCTTTCGGCCAAGGACCGCGTCCAGCTCAACCTTCCAACATTGTACCAAACAGGGCTTTTGGACATGGAGACACCTGATTGCTACGCTTTTGATGCGCAACACAAGATTTGCGGATGGGCCAGCGACTACGAGGACGGCGGGCCCCGAGCGACCGAGAGGCTGTTCCCGATCCTCTTCTTCGACCGCGACAAGTTTCCGGAGAGCTGCCACACTGCCTGGGTCAACTCCCGCAACATCAAGCCTTTTGAGAACGTGACCAAGGACCTCCCGTTCCGTCGTCAAGTTGAGCAGTACTTGTCGAAGCAGCAGAAGGAGCCCGCTTCCTCCAAAATAGGTGAGTTGTTCTTCGTTTCAGCACAACAGCAGCAGCGAGAGGCGAAGAAAAGCACGGGTTGCTAACATCCAATTAGTTGTACACTTTGGAGACCAGGTTACAAGCGTCCAGTCGGATATTCCACCTGCTGCAGGCTCTGCCGTCGATGGTAAATCTACAGCCACCGAGAGCAGACGGCCTAGCTCGCAACGTCCCAGCCCAGCACTCCGTACGCCAATCCAGACGCTTGTGCCAGAGCCTTCGCCTACTTCCAAAGACCCAGGCTCAACCACGCAAGGTGAAAACACCACCTTCCAGCAAGCTGGATCGTCAGCCAACAATACCCGACGGCACACAAAAGTAGAGTCTCCCACAGTGCCCATGCAAACCATTTCGGAACCTCCTCGCTTCCAGCCTGCCCATCCTCAGCCGACGCGGCCCAATTCAGAGTCACACCCACCTCCTACAGCGACAGGGCGCATGTCTCCCCCAAACCAGCCGCGCATGGATCGACCAAGCTTCAACCAAAGTGAGCCGCCAATTTCGCCCTTGGACCGCCCACCAACGCAGCCCAGGTTGAGCATTCCACCTTTCCAGAGACCATCTAGACCCCCAGGCAATTTTGAGCCCGGTATGGGTGGCTACATGCCTGAATCTCAGCGGAGTCCGGCATCAACGCAAGCGTCACCCACAGCGATGAACCCTCCTCCCGGTAGAGTAAACCCGGGAGCATACCATCTCAACCCACCGCCAGACCGCAGCGCATCGACGGGCCCACCCAATACTCCTACTCACTCCGGGCCCCAGATCCCACCCTACCTGCACCCATTTGTCGCCGAAAGTAAGTCAAATGCTGAGGCATTTGTCAACAGACTATCATCTTTCACCCCGCTCAATGCGAATCGGAAGGCGTCACAATAGTTTGAGTGAGGCGGCCTCACTTCTTCTTTCCCCCCCCCTCTAAAATGATCGGCCCAAGGTGTGGCCATCCCTTTGATGATCGCTCAGGGTGAGGCGGCGAGTAAAATGCTGCCAGACCGACTAAGCTGCACATATGCCAGTATAGAGGGCATATATATCTTACGGCAGATACTGGCCTGTCAGTTGCAACAAACAATGGAATGCCTACACGAGATATTTTTCCATACTTATAGGATTGACAGTCAAAACTAGCATTCATAATGATGTAGCCGAGTGGCAATCTCAACGCCAGTATATATTTGCTGCATTATTCTTGTTACCTGCTCCGTCACCGCTTTGAAAACTCGTCTATGACACTCCTCGGCTCCACATACGTGCCTAGTGGCTCATAACTTATATCGTCATATCCAAAGGCCTTCGGGCCGCCAATCTCCAACCCCAGTGCTGTGTCGGTCCACCGAGGCGAGCATGTTATGCCTATCACTGTCACCCTGTAGCCGTACTTGAACTCGGGCACGCCCAGCGCTCGGCCCGAGCCGTTGTCGAGAACAGCAATTAGGTCCGGGACGCTGGCGATGATGCGAGTCGTTTTACCGTCGGACGAGGTGTGCTCGGCAAAGATGTTTTCATTCTTGAAGGGAATCTTTAACGTTCCGCCCGAGGCCACTGCTTTTGCTCGCGTTATTGTGTTTGTTTCCTCTTCGTCATTGTCGTCAAAGGCGGCGATGTGGATCGCGCCGTAAGAATGACCCTTGAAGAGCCGTCTCTCGACTTTGACGATTCTACCGCGGAAGAGGACTTTGGCCGCCTCCGCGCCACCGGCCTCGTCAATGATAGATTCTGCTACTGTGGAGAGTCGATTGCTAGCTTCGCATTGAGCTATGGCACGTCCGATGCGCCAGGCCAAAGAGCAGGTATACAATACACCATACTTGCGAACATATTCAGTTGTGGTAGGCTTCGCAGCCATGCCAACCCGGCTGCCCATCTCCGCGCACGATGCCCGCAGTGCACGATCGACGATCTCGTCGTCTGGTGCGCGAGTCATGAGGATGCTTTTTCCGTCGCCGGAATCAATGGCGCAGGGCACAAGCTCACCAGGGACGTGGGCTGCGATTGTCGTCTGCCAGTAGGTTGGGTATGCGCGGCCCATCCAGTCGCCGTCAATGACGGGCGCATCGAAGAATCGTGACGACCCAACGAGCATTGGCTCCATGCCATTTGCACCGCCGATCTCAAGACCCATAACTGCATCAATCTTCGTGTGGCCTAGATACTCCATAAGAGCTTCGAAGGCCTTTACCGTCTCGATGGACTGGAGTCGTTCAACGGAAACCGCCGGGGAGCCCATGTGTCCACCCCAATAGATGAGTGCTTTTTCGTCCAATGCTGAAGGGTCAATGATTCGAATGTGGTGACCGGCGCGTAGGATATCCCTCATCTGAATGAAGCTGGGCATTGGACTGCCGCCGCCTGCGCAACCAAGTACGTAGCATCCGTCGGCCAGCCAGGCAAGATCCGTTTCGCTGAGATACCATTCGGGGTTGCCCTTAGAATTGGTTTCGATCCTTGGAATGTACTTCAAAGGGTCGACACGGGCGTCATCTGTGAACCTAGACTTTACATCTTTGGACGCCTCCACAGGCTCCTCGCCATCATCTGCGTCGATGATAGATGCCTCAGTTGGCGCTTCGACAGGTGGCGCAGCGAGTAGGTCGACATCGCCCACTGCTTTGACAATTGTTCGAACTTGATTGGCGACATATTGCAGTGGGATGCAATCGATTTCGGCAATCTTGATGCTCTTCTCAACCGCGCCAGCAGCGATTGCTCTTTCAATCGCTATTTCTTTGGCCCGCTCGACAGCCTGAGTTTCAGTTTGTTGCGTTGTGTTTTGCACAATGTCGACTGTTCCACTGACACGCGAAATGGCAGCTCCGATCGCGTTGGCAACATCGTGAAATGGTGGCCGTATGACCTTTGAAGCGCCAACGATGTCATCGGAAGCTAACACTGCACCGCCGCCGACCAAGATGACTGGAAGAGGGTCTGCAGCTGTCTTGATCATATCGACTGCGCCATCTAGTAGAGCCTTCATAGCCTTCTCGGCGTCTTTAACGAAGTCGCTCTCCAAATGCGCTACTTTAGTCTTGTCGCCCATGTCTGCCTTCCCAAGAGCCACAGCGATGTCAGACGCAGTGCAAGTTCCGCCACCAAAGACCAGAGCCTCTTCGCTGAGGTAGTGGCCCACGGATCCAGGGCCTACGCGGACCTTACCATCAACTTTGCGGACAAGTGACCCTCCTCCAAGACCGACAGAGTGTAGATGTGGCATTGAGTAGTTGACCCGAACTCCTGCGACGGTCACGTACGCAGATGCCTGTCTCGGAAGGCCGCTGGGCAGGATGATACCCACATCTGCTGTCGTTCCTCCAACATCAACCACAATAGCCGAGGAATCGCCTCCGGCATCAATGCCAGCCATGTATGCTGCGCCGCGCATGGAGTTTGTTGCTCCGGAGGAGAAGGTTTTGATGGGGATTTTGGCCGCAGACTCGGAGTCGAGAATCGTGCCATCATTTTGCGTGATGAAGAGGGGACAGGACAGGCCAAGCTTTTTCATCGCGAGCCTGAACCTTCGGACGGTTTTGCGCGCGTAGTCGAGAATAGAGGCGTTGAGAATGGAGGCGTTCTCTCGCTCGAGGAATCCAATGTTGGCCACTTCGTGGGAACATACAACGTCTACGCCCGGCAACTCTCGCTGGATGATGGTGCGGACGCGGTTTTCCTGCTCAAAAGTCTCGTCGATTGGCGAAAAGACGCCGGCGATAACAACAGCCTTCAATCCCAGGTCGCGAATCTTGGCGCATTCCTCAATGACCTGTGCTTCTTTGATGGGCGCTTCTTGCGATCCGTCAATGTTCAAACCTCCGTCGATAACCGCACAATATCCGTTCATGATATGGCTCAACTCCTCGGGAAAGTCAGAGAAAGGCCCTACTTCACGCAAAAACGACCGCGATAAGCGCAGGACGGCGACTCCCCGCAAGCGCCGAGCATCTCGTTCCACTACGGCGTTGATGAAATGCGTGGTGCCGATGGTGACGCTGGCGATTCGAGACGTGTTAAGGTTGGCAGCCTCAATGACGGCCCGGATCGCTGTTTCAATGCCTGATGTTGCATCGGGTGTAGTTGGTGTCTTCTTGAAGGCGACGACACCACGGCTTGCATCGCCATTGGCGGCAGCCGCCACGTCGATGGCGACGGCGTCGGTGTTAGTCCCGCCAACGTCGACTCCTATCCGTACTGTTTTACCCAACGCCATGGTTGTTCGATTCAATTATACAACGTGATAAATGCCAAGGTGCATGGCTGATGGTGGTGGCATGCAGCCAAATATAGATCTGTTTAACATGCACTCGCACTCCCAGGCCCAACTAAGCATTGACGCGTACATGTCAACTTTTATGTAACAGAATTTGAGCATTAAACATTTCCAAACATTCCAAGCAGCGAATCGGCGATATTGCAGAAGTGCCGTCGCGCTCCTCTGCTGGCCGGCGGCATGCTCGAGATAGTAACGATAGGGGATGATCCGGTAATATGAGATACCGCCGTCTCGGGTTGTGCTGTGCCGAAGGCGATAGCACTATTCGTTCGCTAATTGGGAACTTTTCTAGCCAATGATGGACGATGTCTCAGGGATGATGGGGCTCAAAACCACGCCTCTTCGTCTATCACAATGAATTTAGGTAGATAACACTACTCACATGAACTTCCAATCGGCGTCACGGAGGCCTTCCAACGTTGCGGGGTAAAGCATGACATCCAAGGAACGAGAGAAGCTAAGAGGGCACTAATAGATTTGGGAAGATGGTTTATGTTTTTGGCAGAGATAAGACCCCACTTCTGTTGATGATCACGCATCTTGGCTGGTGTACGCTTGGCACAACTGTCGGTAAGCTACCGGCACCGTGGCTCACTACGCCAGGCCGGATGTTATCTTATGGAGACATACATCCCTAGAGAGGGATAAATTACTCCATTCTCAGATGTGTAGCCGCGTAGTGCTGGTCAATTCTCTGCATAAATGGCAGTGTCCCTACCGGGTCCACCATCGCCATAATTCTATCTGCAAGTTTGACACAACCAGCTCGGTCAAGACACTTGAAGATGGGCCTATTGGGTAGCATTGCCGCCCGGGTTCGCCTGCCGACCTCGGACAGGGCAATGGCCAATGTGTGGATTAACGACGACCTTCGCCCACTGGAGCCAGAACGACGGACTTGGACAACCTGGACTTTCATTTCATTCTGGCTGGTCAATCAAATCGCCAGTAAGTCTGCCGTAGATTATTGCACAGTTTAAAGGCTTTCCGACTGACGTCGAACTTTACAGTCTCAAATTGGCAACTTGGTGCCTCGCTGGTTGCAACAGGCCTGAGCGTATGGCAGGCTGTGTTAGCCACGATCATTGGTAAAATCATCATCGCGCTGGTTGCCATCTTCAACGGCCACGTCGGCGCAAAGTGGCACATCGGATTCCCCGTCATCTCTCGATACATATGGGGACCATACGGTTCTTTTATCGCCATCGTCCAGCGAATAGTGTTGGCAATCGTCTGGTTTTCGGTGCAATCATGGACCGGCGGCATCTGTGTCTCGGTCATATTGTCCGCAATCTTCCCCAGCTTTCAGAACATTCGTGATGTATTCCCCAACAACTCCAGCCTCGAAACAAAGCAGTTTGTGGGCTGGATTCTTTTCAACATTGCTATGATACCTGTCATCTACGTTCCACCACACAAAATCAAGCTGCCATTGCTTGTCTTCAATATTCTGGCATCTACAACCCTGGTGGCTATGATGATCTGGGCACTAGCGAGAGCAGGAGGTGGTGGACCATTGCTCTCGCAGGGGGCCAGTGATATGAGTTCATCGGAACTAGGATGGTCCATGACCTCCGGTGTGACAACTGTCATTGGAGGTATTGCTGTTGGACTGACAAATGCGAACGACTATACGCGTTTCGCTCGGAAACCAGGAGATCAGATCTTTGGCCAATGGTTCTCGATCATGTCAGTCATTCCAATTCTGCTACTTTACTTCACATACCTAATAGCTATTTAGCTTTTTTGGGACATTGTTCCCTTTGTTTGGCTGTCTAGCTGCTTCGGCAACGCAGGGCTTTTGGGGTGAAGCAGTTTGGAACCCACGTAAGTTGAGAGCTACCCTTTACCCTACTGCTTGAGTGCCTTCACTGATGATGTGAAAATTTTAGCTTTGATGTGCCAGAAGTGGCTGGATGAGAGTTACAGCCCAGGTGGGCGGGCGGCAGCTTTCTTCGCCGGTGCCGGGCTTTTGTTCTGTCAAATCGCCATCAACGTCGTCGACAACGCCTACAGCGCTGGCATGGACATGGCAGGACTCTTCAGCTCTTACATTAATATCCGTCGTGGTGCCTTCATTGGCTTGATCCTTAGCATCGCCATGTGCCCGTGGGAGCTCCTTTCTTCTGCAGCGGTTTTCATCTCTGTCCTCTCAGCCTATAGTGTTTTCCTCGGCCCTATCATCGGCATTCAAGTCTGTGACTATTGGCTTATTCGAAAAGCGAACGTCAAGCTGTCTGATCTTTTCAATCCTGGTCCAGGAAGCATTTATTACTTCTGGAGAGGCTTCAATCTACGCTCATTCGTGGCTTGGTTTCTCGGCTTTTCGACACAACTGCCTGGTTTTGCTGCCACCGTTACGCCAGACAAAGTCAAGGTGGGCGAGTCATGGATCCATCTGTTCAATCTTGCGTTCCCACTAGGATTTACAATCTCATTCGCGGCACATTACGCGATCAACTACGTCTTTCCTCCGCCTGGACTTGGACAGATTGATCTTGAAGACGAGTATGGCACATTCACCCAAGATGAAGCGTCTAAAATTGGCATTGAGAGCTTTATCGATGGCAAGGCTCTTGGTTCGCAGGCACATGTGGACGAAACAACAGCTGCAGAGACGTCCGCGTCAAAGGTTTAATGACTATAGCAATAAACAATAACAAATAGCCAATTTCCGTCCTGATCTACGTCTAAAACCATCCTCATGCTTATACCATATTAATGAAGTGAGAGCTGGGGCGTTCTCGCATATAAAGGGCGAATTTACTGGCGGAGACTTGAAGAAAAAGCCACGAGATATTGCGCCAAGTTCAACATTAGGCAAAACGGAGCAAGTTAGAGCTCCTCGTGCGCAGATGCAACCGAAGCAACAGAGGCGCTTGAGTATTGCGCAACATAGCCGACCTCAATCATGCTTCCATACCCATCAAGAGTCGCACCATTCGGAGGCTTGGGCTTTGAAAAAGTCGTCAGCAATCATTCATTTCTTTTGGTATCATTGCAGATCACTTACCCAATCGCCTCCAACCGCGAGATTAAGAATGAAGTACAGTGGGGACTGTGCCAATGTAGCCCAGACACCGGCGTTGCCGATTCTGGACCCAGTGATTTGATGAAACTGCTGGCCATCTCGGAACCAAGTTATAGTCTGAGCCGCCCAATTGCCGTTCTGACGGTCAATCTCAATCCGCCAGGTGTGCCAGCTCTGGTCAGGGATCTCGATGCTATTACCAATTCCTTGTCCTTCGTTACAGATACCGCCGGGGAAGACATCACAGTGCGCTGTCCCATATCCTCTGAGCTGACCATTAACTGATTCCATGATATCGAGCTCGCCACAAGCAGGCCATCGCCCACCGTGGCGGATAATGTCGCCCAACAGCCAAAATGCTGGCCAGATGCCCTGCTTGTTGCTGATTGGATTATCACCGAAACGAATGGCGGCCTCTGCTCTAGTGATTTTGCCAGCCTGGGGGGTGAAGGTGTAGGTACTCTCAATTCGCCCAGATGTCCACCCTTTTGGGATGGTATTGTCTCTCCACGGCACTAGCTGAAGAGTGTTTCCACCACTTAACTGAACGTTACGTGGGTTGGATGTATAAACTTGGAATTCGTTATTGACGCCCAGATCCCCAGTTCTGATGTTCCAGTCTCTGGTGCTAGGAAGGTTGCCGGCAGATCCACTGAAGGTGGCCTGCCAGTCTCTGGTGAACCCCTGGTATTGAGGTGCGTCCCAGGCCACAGCAACGGCGGCAGTTGAGATTATTGCTGCAAGAAAGTGGAGGCTAGGCATTTTGAAGGTTTTGGAGGTTTGAGAACTCGTAGATATAAGCGATTTCTTTGGGCTTGGTAAATAGGATGGCTCGTAAAGCGTAAAGATATGGTGGTGCTGGCTGGGAAGGCTTCTGGGTCGTTCAATCCTCATGTCTATATACTTTTGAAGCACTGGAGACTCTTTCTCTTTCATTCAATCTGCTGTTGGCTTATGCCATCTTCATTGCATGTGGTGTCTACGCAAGCTCTCCCTGCCAAGTCCGTCAGCTGATCATTTAAGCCCGAAGCCAACTTGGCTGACTGTCAAGTTGATATATGAGCCTTAACATTGCCAGATACGGCAGTTTTACTGTGAATTATCGGCATAAAGTAGAATCTGACTCGAGAGACTTGAAATTTGAGCCTCAATCACCACCTGATAAGCAGGTCATGTGAATGGCATAACAAGCATGGTCGAGATGACTGAGGAATGCTCCGAGCTTCAGCTTATTCTGTGAGCGAGTTAAATTTACGTCATCTCAAGATACTCGTTTCTGGTCAACTTACCCTTTTCTAATTACTAAAGTCCTTCTGCTTATTTCTTTCCGCCGGCCGAAGCAATCTGGAGACATTCTTGGTTTATGTTCTCACATCACCTCACACCATTCTCACCTCCGCCGCAGCCAAGGGTAGCTGAGAATTAGAGCTATGCCCGATCTGTAGGCTCGAGATGCCCAATGTTTTGGGGATAGTGGCGCCTAGCCTAAGGAGTCTCGACTTTTTACAGCGTACGAACTGGGCAGACACCGCAAATGGTGGGCTATTGGGCTACTCCGAACTAGCAAGTGATGTCACAAGAAAAATACGAAGAGAGCCCTTGGTGCTGACGACTGAACCATTTTCTCCTCTTCTTTTTTTCTGAAGTATTGAACCACGCCGCTGTCCAGAGTCCAACTTACATGAGCAGTCTTGAAAAACTCTGGAGTAATTGTTGGCCTCCCAGAGTAGGGTATGAGTTTCCCGTTTGGGCTACTGAAGGAACACTTTAGATCAGCCTGATGCATCATGGGAGGATTCCAAACCGACTTGGTACATTGGCACTAATTGTGGAAGACAAACCATCCACTCTTCATATACACTAAGGGTAGCTGGTATTTAATAAGTTCTATACATTATAACCATGGGTAGAGTTCCTCAAGAACGCTGTAATACAGTGAATTATATCACATTGCTTGCTAAGGCGATTTGGGTTGCCACATTCGACCATTTCTGTAACCCCTCTCAAACCCATGTGCAAATGCAGGCTCGGGTGTGGATCTATCTATTGGAATTCGGATATCCTCGCTTGCGGCGCTCGCGGCGCTCCTCACATGAACGAGTTGTATTTCGTCGTTCTCGGTTTGATTCCCGGCTTCAACATCGTGGGCGCTTGACGAGAAGTCTCTTATTACAGACTTCTGATATGAATCCGTGAAAAGCGAAGAGTCAGGTGAAAACTTTGGTTTCTTTTCAACATGTCCAATAGTTGGGTTGTGGTCCTTGCTGCTTTCCCTTGCGCGGGGTGTTTCGCGGAAATGTCCGAGGATATTAGGGAAAATTCGGGCAAGGAGCAGTCGGTAGTACGGCATGCAGACGCAGATAATGCCGACGCAGATCTCAATGGTGGACCACTTGCAGACTTCCAAATAGTCCCAGGTAGCGTTTTGAATACCACCAAATCGAACTATAATATGTAGCCGGACCATACTGACAATGGTATAGCTGTAACGCACTGGTCAGCATGATATGAAGGGATGAGGGCTGGTGAGACGTACAGAGTGCCGACGAGGAACCACATGCCAGCTTGAAACTTCTTCTTGAGGGTCATGTTTAGTGACTTTACCAAGCTCAATGGTATAGCAAGCATCCATATATCGACGGCAATACTGATGGCAGCATTTGACCATGTGATGGCGTTGACGTTGGAGCATGTTCCTTCGTGCTCGCCATCCCATCTCGTGTGGAAATAGCTCACGGGCAAGCACTTGAAAATGTCCACAATGACGAATGCAATCCCGAAAGCTCCATTGAAGGCAATTGTGATCCAAATCCACTTGCGCGCGCCTCGTTGGGGAAAGATGCGTAAGCAGAAGACAAGCAGCGACAGCTTCAATAGTGGAATTTGCGCAAAATACAGAACCGCAATGATGTGAAACCACATGCCGAAGTTGGTGATTTGCTCAAAAGGTACCGTCCATACATCCCGCCCCATGCCGTTGCCAATGAGCCCGGTAACATTGATGACCAGGCATGGTATTGTAAAGAACAGCGTTGTCATTGCGACGATCCAGTCGTCGGCTTGGAGCCCCAGCCTCCACCATAGCTTCAACCCAACTCTTGAAAATACGCTGATGACAATGAAGGCGGCTAGGGTGTTGGACATAATGGCATACTCGTGAGATACATCTCGAGGGACGACACCGCAAGCTGAAAGGGTGGTGTTTTTCGTTGCTAGTCGGGCCAGTCAACTTTCCGTCTTCTCCATTGGTTTCGCTGACGAGACTTACTCAAGGCTTCCTTAACGCTACAGCTTGTCATGACGCACGCTGTGCTTTCGTCCATGAAGGAATCGGTCGTGCACATGCACGTCAGGTTCGTCATTTGGCACGGCGAGTTCGTGAGAGCTGTCAGCAGGCAACCTTGCTACTCGATCGTCAGCAAACTTCAAGCCACAATCTGGGGCTGCACCTACCGCGCATTTGGGTAGCTCGACAAGGACTGCCATGGGGTCCATCGCCTGCGCCATGGCCCCTGGCACAGCCAGAAACCATGCGAAGAGCAAAACCAGACAGAGAGCACTCATTGTTCAAGCCCAATGCGTACCAGATGCAAGGTCCAAAGAGAGCTCCCCATCTGTCTAGGCACAAGTCCGAAAAGCTGAACTTTGGGATCACTCTGAAATAAGTACGGGAGCTCGGGCGGACTAGGCATTGCTAGTGAGCATTTCCCGAGGGGGGAGACGAACTACTCCGCGGGTAGAAGCCGCCTTCATGACTCAGGAGAGTGGTCTACTGGTGCCATCAACCATCATGGCGCTCGTCCATATGAGGCTCCACCGACCTATAGTGCTGGCATGTACCGATCTGAAGGCTAGACTCGTGGCCTAGCCCCTGATTTTAGGTGGTGCGACGCGAACCCAGTGAT
This sequence comes from Paramyrothecium roridum, assembly GCA_003012165.1. Taxonomy (NCBI): domain Eukaryota; kingdom Fungi; phylum Ascomycota; class Sordariomycetes; order Hypocreales; family Stachybotryaceae; genus Paramyrothecium; species Paramyrothecium roridum. Next base: position 52,122 of record PXOD01000025.1, on the reverse strand, counting down.
CGCAGCACTTAACAGGAGCGATTGAGGAATGGTCTGGGCTTGGACCCCTCGCCATACTTCGGCTAGCGATGTGGCGTCGAATGTCGTTCAAGATCAACTGAACTAGCGCGGTAGCGCAGACATTCTGCTCGCACCACATTCGAGGAGACTGGATTTCGCTACTCGGTAGAAACGCCATGTTGTTTGTTGCACAGCCGCCGCCTCCGCCTGACAGGACAGGTTTAGCCATACAAACAGCAGCTGTCACGCCCAGGCGGGAATAGTTGAGACGCAGGCCAACGTGGAGTTCGATTCGTATCTCTGACATGCTACGCAAACTCAACAGGACAATTTTCTTCTTGGCAGTCGCGCCAGCTCCAAGGGCAAACCTAAACTAAAGCTTTGTGATTGGCGTCTGTCCCGGGATCCAGGTCACTGGGCATGCCAAGTTGTCCCATTTTGGATTTAGGGATCGGGTCGTGGTTTGCCACCCGATCCTCCGCACCCCTTTTTAGACGTGGCCATTGGTGGAGCTTCCCGCTGACAGTGTTTCAGGGTCCTCACTCTCACACTTCCAGGTTGTCTTCTGAAATTCTGATCATCGATCTTCATGGTTCGTTAAGCGGGCAAGTGTCGCAAGCCCATCTCGTAAGTGTTCACAGCTAGGTCGGCCGGTGCCAGTGCCGGCCATGATGAGGAATGAATTGTTCATTTAGTTAGACAGGGTAGCCAGTTGGGGTTTATCCGACACCAAGGCACGTATCCGGCACCGTGGCATGACGTCCCGAATTTAGATGTTGGCGGCTGCCGTAGATCGCAAGGCTTGAATCAAGCGTCCATCCATCAAATGCTCATTATTGGAATGAACGCCGATACACTTGCAGGTATTGCTAGTATTTACTAAATCTCAAGCGTGAAACAGTTGGCTATCGGCAAACTTTATATCTGTCTGGAACAACTTGTATGACGTTCTTTCTCTGTCTTATTGACTTCGCTTGGCGGCCATTCTCGGTGCAGTAAGGGCTGAAGGGAGATCAGGAGCTAGAGGTAGCTCGACTGCCCTATTTCGATTCATGAGCGAACTAAACTGTGACTCAAGCACGGGCCGTAATAGCCTTCTGTCGATCATCCGTCCCCCAAGTGTTTCGACAAACAGCACTCACTAATAACTATTCCGCCTACTGTGATTGGCCGCCAGCACACAACCCCAGATTTGCAGATACAGAACGATGTGTTTTGCCCCAAGTTGAAGATATCATATCATTCCTGACTCTACCTTTTCTCTCCTTCTTGCTTTTTCTTTCTCGTTTGGTAGTCTTTTGAACACTGAAGTCATGCAGCGTTTGATAGGGACAGGCTCGAGGCAACATTATGAATGTGACGCTTGGTACACCATGGTCACTACCTACACTGCGATAGACGTCTAAATCACGGTGAGTGTGTGCTGATTACTTGCAAATCTATGTCTATGTACGCTTATTGGGTATAATCGCTGTCATAAATCACCCTTTTCTCCATTTTGAGAAGGCTTCCGACACCGACCGCGAGTGACTCCTGATTACATCGCTCCATTTGTAGTTCACCGGACTTTCCGTCCCCACGAACACAAAACCATCGTAGAAAACACCTCCAACTATAGACCCGAGGACCGTCGCCAGCCACGGACCATACAGCCACCACATGGACTGGAAAACAGCTGGGCCCCGACAACCAGCGGCGTAGGCCACAACTCTTGGTCCAAAGTCCGATGCTGGGTTCAGGGCAGATCCTATATTATAGCCCAGCGTCCACTTCGTGGTCGTCACGAGTAACCCAATGATGAGTGCGTGCATACCAGCTCCGGGCGGGTTGTTCTGGTCATCTCCAAGCGCCAGAACAGCCATCATCTGGACGGCACTTCCGGCCACCTGGTTCGCAAACGCTGAACGAAAAGATACCCACTCCTGTGGCGTGGAGAAGAACGTTTGAGACATTGTGGACAGCTCGGGGTCGACATAGTGGATCGAATCTGCGAAGAGCCCGTAGGCAAGACCGCCAGCGGCGATGCTGGCAATGAACTGGACGAACACGTATATGGCACACTGTCGCCAGGGAAATCCGCGAAACACAGATAACGATATGGAGATGGCTGGATTCATGTGGGCTCCTGATACACCGCCGCCCAGGTAAATACCAAACATCCACGCGAAGCCCCAGGCCCAGCATGATGTCTCGTAGTCGCCGTATTTCGTTGGCTGATTCGAGGACAAATTGACCGACAGGGTGGCTGCTAAGCCTAAGAAGACGGCAACGCACGTGGCGAGCAACTCGGCAAGGGGCTCTGGGTACTTTGCTCGGAGGCGTGCCCACCAGTTTCGAAATTCGTCCGGATTAGCTTCGCCATCTTCTACATCTGGACATTCCTGATGTCCAAGAGGTTCGTCGTCAATTTTGACCTCTGGCTGGTTTCGCGTTTGGTGTGTGGCAGTCGTTCGCGATCTGTCTACGTTATGTCCGTCTATCGTAGCGTCATCCTGCTTTGGGTCCGTGTGCTCGGCCGGGCCTGGAATGTAGTCGAAAACTGGTTGCCCTGCATCATTCCTTTTGTCATTATGTGCAACTCCAGCTGCTGTCGCACGATATTGTTGTTGCTGCACATCTCGGGTGGTTTCATGAGTGGCAGTGCTTCCATGGGTCCTCACGCGGTCTGGATGATTCGATATAGTTCGGTTCGTTCGTGTGTCATCTTCTGAATCTTCTTCGCCTAGTATCTCATCCTCCACAATCTCCTCGATATCCCCAGTCTCCTCGTCTTTCTTCGCCGTGACTTTCACTGGTCGGCGGATTTTTCGACGTCGGCGCACGACGTGCGGGAGGGGGCCGCCTAAACTGAAGATTGGTTTCTGACTTTTTTGACTGTACCAAGGATTTTCCTGGTGATAGTCTTCGTCTGTCCAAACAAAGCCTGGCTGTCGCGTGTCTTCCCTTCCGTATGGTGCCAGAGCGGGCCTCCTCGCGGTGTAAGAGCGATTTCTTTGGCTCGGATTGGCACTCCGGCTTGACCGAGCTATTCGACTGGTCGCATTGGAAACAGCATTGCTCACGAGGCCGGGCCGTCGAGTGGCCGATCGTGAGTTAGCAACGCTCCCTTCCGCTCGATGGCTGTATGGTGTTGCAGCTGGCGTGGTGAATCCATTGCCGAAGCCATAACTGTTTCGTGTGGTGATCGGATGGCAGTCGCCATGGCCGGTGAGATCTGCTAGTGTGTCCTCGCCTGAGCTCCCTGAATTTGGTGACGAGGAATTGGCGTCATCTTGCTTTGTCGACATTACTTGATGGCTCGGACGAGCATTGAGATTGAAAAGCTAGCCATGGAGAACATAGATGGAGTTCCTGGCTTGTTGAAGGCCATGTTGAGATTATATGTTCAAAGTGCAACGGGCTCTACGTCATGTCAGGACCAATGCCTCCGGCTGGGCTACCAGAGTTGATTGGCACAAGAAGACGGTTATGGGTCCACGGAGCTTTGGCTCCTGTGTGGACTTTTTTGCGGAAATGGTAACCCCATATCAACGATGCGATCTGAAGAGGCTTATTCTTCCATTCTGGGGCGACCTAAAATTTTCTTTCTTGACGAAAGGAGAGGCCAACAATGATTTGGTCTAAGCACGTGAATGAATGTCCTTTTCCAACCGGCATTGTGTCAATTGAGGCCGTCCAGCCAGGATCGTTACCCAATCGGGACAGGGTGGCGATCTGTCTGAGTGGGCCCGGGATGGAAACTCCTGAAAATCCACAATTCATGCGTCTTCGTCAGCCTTTTTGATGGGGCCATTGACTTCATTGAAAAAATTGGCAAAACGAGATCGTCAACTAGTAAGCATGTTACTTGGAGCAGATGATGCGAGGTCTTCCACTCTGATTGCACGTCTCAGCTCATCTCCGCTCCAATGCCAGCATACGCCGGACCTTCTGCTTCGATGCACTGGCAAAGCGTACTGCATAATCTTGATCGTATGCAACGTCACTTGTATGACATGCTTTATCGAACGAGAGGGATGCCTAGTAGAATGCAACGGAGCACGGTTACGTCCATTGGAACATGATCATGATCTAACCCAAGCGAGAAGAGCTCCATGTATGAGTTTGTGAGATTCTCTTTGATTGGTGATAACATGATCAATTAATCATTTTGTAATTTGTCGTGTAACTAAAACTCTCTGCCGTACATTGCTCTCCCACATGCCTCGAGCTTTGGATAGGCAACTATCCGCCATGCCAGCCGAAAGAGCAGATTTACCATCTCGAGTATTGGTCAAGGCGGGCTTGAAAATTCCTTCCGAGTTTCGGTATAGCAATGAAATAAAAACAGACACCTTGCAGCCTTCCTTTAAGAAATCCTCAGCAACTTCCCGCTACTCGCCATGCTCGCCATCCCTCCTCTCCTACCCCCACCACCATGGCCGGGGTCATCCGGATCTCGTTTGTGGTTCATATTACCGTCATCTTTTTTGTTGTTGCAAGCTTTCTGTAACTGCGACAACTGGAATCTTCTGCTGGCAGCTCGATCGGTTGCCTTCTTCAACAGGTTGAGAATTCGTTGAGGGGTACCTTTGATTGACCCAAACTGCCCATGGAGCCTCCCAAAGAGACTGTGGAGTGAACGAACATCGCCCAATGTCCTCCCCATCCGTTCCAGTACTCCAATCAATCGTTCGCCCATCGCAGTGTTACCCACCAGAAAGTGTTCGTAGATATGAAACGCATGCATCCAGTCATTTCCATTCGGTTGTCTGAGGAGACTTGGCGCGTTGGCGTCTGGCACCTGGCCGAACTTGGCAAAATCTTCCTTGCTCATTTCCCACGCTGACGCCCAAGGTGCTTCTATTTGGCCTTGATGACTTTCCGCAAGGGTGATTACTGCCGCCCGGGTCTCGTCACGGTCGAAAGTGCTGACCTGCATCAACCTGGCCGCCGCAAACATTCCGAGAAAGCCGACGATCAGGCGATATATATCTCTGGGTAGTCCACGAATCGGAGTCCTAAGTAGAATCAGCACATGAGGACTATTTCCACCTGCCAAAAGTAAAGGTGCTTACCCGCACAACCCTGTTGGATCTGTTTTGTTGATGGGATCGCAACCGGTGTAGCAGTAAACTGTGAACGATACTTGTCAGCTGCTTTTCTTACATTATGATTGCATTTTGCCGACTACGGTCGATGTTCACTTGCCATTTAGTCCATCCTGAGTGCCGATGGGGTCAGGCGATAACCACCGGCCTAGCCAAGGCATCAAGTACCGATTCTCAAAATACGAGAAGCTAGACTCCTTATCTCGCTCCTTTGCCGCAAACCTATACCGCTTGTTGAACTTGAGATTCTTTGCTGCATTGTAAGTTGTCGATCCATACGGCGAATACTCCTCGTACGACACGACGGTGCCACGGGTGTCAAGCTCAATGCCCACTGAAGCAGCCTGGTCTGAAAGCATGAACCGGACTGTCATGTTATCCCAAGTTGGCGGCGAGTCGTTACCCAACTTCTTGGTCCCCTCAACTAAGGCGATCCGATCGTTGCTGTCCGCTGCTTTTACATGCCATGACCACTGTTCGGACGTTATAGAATGGCTAGAGGCACCGTACTGGCGAAACACTTCAACCTCGGCATGATGAATGTAGGAATGGTCTTTAATCTTGGCGGGAACCTCGCCGGCTGCCGCATAGGCTTCCGTGACCTTGCGAACACGACGATTGGTGGAATCGTATCGGTACCAGGTTGTCTCCGGCGTACCTTCAGACGTGTTCTGCGTTGCTGTGGCTTTCATGCGGCTCGCAAAATCCCATTTCAGCACACTGAAGCCGCTCATGCCAGTCACCAGGCCAGCTTTGCCATCGGGGCCGTCATATCGAAACTCGGTCGTGGAGTCACCGACCTTGGTTACACTCAGACGGTTGTTATACTTGCCAGACTCAAGAAGACTCGGCTCGTTATACTCGTACGTCCTCGTCCATCCTGTTACCGTCGAATCTGTCAAATCATGCTTCATGGACAAGAAATTGCCCTCAGAGTCGTACCGGTACTCTTCCGTGTAGCCAGCCATTGCACGGCCATCTGAGGGACTAGCTGTCTTCGAAACACTCGAAGTGCTTGAATGTGGGACCGAAATCCAATTGTTCCCGACTTGGCCAAGGTGCTCTCGTCCAGTAGCCTTAACGAGGCGCCCGACAGCATCATAAGTGTACGTATTCGAGGGCGCAACAACCGAGCCTCTGAAAAAGATGGTTTGCTGAGCTGCATCGTCGATTCGCGTTCTTCTCCCCGTGCAGTCTATAAAAAACTGATAGTCCTGCACTATCTCTTTCTTGTTCCCGACAGTCTTCTTCCGAGCCAAATTGAATGTAAGTGGATCATAGGAATACTCTGTTCGTGCACCATTGCCATAATCAACTATAGTCCGCTGACCTCTCGCATTGTATTGAATAGCCTTGATAACTTGCAAGTCTCCGGCGGCAGTGCCCATGGAAGACACTGAATCCAGAAGACCACGTTGATCCCATGAATTGACAGTCACACTGCCGTCCGTCCGAGTCTTGGAGAGAATCTTCGACAAGGCATCAAATTTGGCTGACCAGCGAAACAAATCATCCTCCATTGGAACTTGCAAACGCCAGTCCACAATGTCTTGGTATTCTTTCACCAGCTGCTGGAATCCACGAGTTGCATTTCCTGAGTGATCATAGGCTTCTATCGTGGATATTTGCGCCTGGTCGTAGCTCTGATACACTTTCCCGCGCACATTGCGAGTCTGTGCGTCGCTTAGACCCTCTCCATATATCGTCTTTTGAACCACCCAGTCTTTGCTGTCATTGGCCGCTTTTAGTCGAATCTCTGTAGGCCTTCGTAAAAGATCGTAAGTTGTGGCTTGCTCGAATCCGCGGCTATCGAGAGAGAACACGGCGTTGCCCATGACATCATTTAATAGCCACCTTTCACCTGTGTCCATGCTTTTTGCGTGAATCTTTCCTCCAGCCATGTCATAGTTGTTGAGAGTGACAAGACGTCCTAAAGAATCCTTCACTTTGTAAACTCGGTCTTGTATGTCGCGGAACGTCCGAACGATGTACTTCCCATCGACTCCATTGTCCGACACAATTGCGTAATCCTTCCCTAGGACACTTCGCCAAATCACGGTAGAAGTCCCTGCGTAGACCTTGGATGATTCGGCTGTTTGTTTTTTGGCGCCATGATTAGAGTCGATTAGGTCCGAATACCATGTCTTCTTTGGCCGTTGCTCTTCAGGAATACCTGAAAGATAGCAACCAACATCAGGGTCTGAGAAAGGATCATCGACGAGTACGAGATCGCCAGGATCATAGGATGCCTCGCTCCATGCAGCGTATATGGTCTTGGTCCAAGTAGCATTAGGCATCAGTATTGCGACCTTGCGGCCGACTGGGTCATAGAATGAGGTTGAGAAGACAACATCCGATTCGTTTGGAGGACTGTATCGATGCGAATCTTGAAAGAAAGAATCGTATTGCCGTACAACAACTGACTTCCTGTTGCTGAGCTTACAATCAGTAACTACCCATTCCTGCCGACCCGCACTAAGCGACGTCGCTGTGCGCCGCTGCATTTCCTGGCCCCTAGTATCAAAATACTCTACCACGATGTGCACTTGGGTTCGCCCACCGCGAGGGACTTCATTAACATGAGCCAAACGTGAGATAGAAATATTGAAGCCAGGAGACCATCCTGTTGCATCTTCAAAAGAAGGGAAAGCAGACAAAGATATGCTGGAGGCATTCCGTAGTAAGAGAGGCGCGGCCTGTGCCATATTCGTTCTAAGCTGCTTTATGGAATCAGGGTTGCTGAAGGGCTGTTGCAGATCAAGAGAATTGCCGAGGGGTGTCGACTTCTTCCCCATGACTGCTTGACCCATCGGGTTGCCGAGCTCATCGAAGTTTGTGGCCGTCATATTTCCATTCTCATCCGTGAAGAGCGTCGATTGCATGGTTCTGTAGTCAAATAGTGTCGATTGCTTATTTCCGAGAGCATCGGTAGCCTCCACTGGATGCAATTGCCATTTGTCAAACACGATTTTGCTGCGACTGGCGAATGGGTCAACGAACACAGTGGGTTGGAAGAATGAATCTCGAGCTTTTTGAAGTGCTGGAGAACTGTCTGAATACAAAGTTTCGCCAGAGGATATCCATAAAGATCGGGTGTCTGTGGGGTCCGCATGCACATAGCCCATCGTGGTGAGGGGTTTCGAGTCTTCCGTCCAGGAACTTGGAATGCCGGCATTCTCGAGGATGTCTGAACTCAGAGCCAATGTGTAAGTCGTTCCAGGTAATGCTAACGGTTCAAGATTCCCCTTCTCGAGGAGCTTCAGGAGGTCATCTGATCTATACTTGATAATCTTTCTGGAGATTGGTCGTGCACCAAAACCACTGCTCAAATCGCTGAATAGCCTTGGGGCCAATAAGGCTTCTTGGATCTTGTGTAAAAGATCTTCAAGAAGATATGGCTGTAGTTGCTGTTCGACTTGGCCACCCTGGATTGATGAAACTTCATATTCCCGAGAACCTGCAGGCAGGGGCTTATGGTAGTTGAGGCCATCACTGGTCTCCACAGCATTTGTAAAATCATTCTCAATGTAGGTAATCTTGTTGAAGCCCTGTTCCAACCAATCCTCGGCAGTTTGCTCATTTGCGCGAGAGGTTGCCAATCGCCCATAGTGAACGAAGGCCGATTTGCGGACGTGGCCCCAATCATCAATCTCCATGTTGAGAACATGTTCGACTTTTGGGTCTTTGGGCTCACGATCCAGGTGAATTGTCAAACATTCTCGAAGTGCCGTCAAGAAAACTGCCGGTCGTACTCCAGTATCGCTTTGTTGTCTAATTGTAATATATGAGTTGTCGACGATGCTGAAAGGAACAGGCTCTTTCGCAGAACCGTCCAGTAAGTAGACTTCTTTACGAAGTAACAAGCCTTTCATTGAACGGCATGCTTGCCTCATCTCATTGGCGCTCAAGTCTGATGGCGAATGTGGTTCATTTCTAAGCGAAACATTCGAGTTTTGAAGGGCCGGGCTCGAGTAGTATTCTTGTGATCGAATCTCATCCATTTGGCGCACCATCTCGTAGCAGCCGGTGTGAAACCATGTCACCTCACAACCAGGAGGACTGCTGACGAGCGCCTTTTGAGCTTCATCTGGGGTGGGAAACGTCGTTGCAGAACGTCCAATCAAAAATCGTTCCGAGAAAACTTTTTCAACTTTACCAAAGCCTCGGAACTCTCTTTCTATTCCATCGTAAAAGCCATCATGATAGTTGAAAGCTCTCTGGTGAAAGGATTTATTGAGATGATCATAACTGACGACTTTTGACAAACAATGAACAGGGAAAGGCAGTCGCGTGGGCCACTTCCGATTCTCCTGATGATCCAGTTGCCAGAACGATGTTGACGGCTTGTATTCAAGTCTTGTCTCAACAGGTCCATTCTTATAGCTCGTAAGGAGATGCGGCTTGATGCCTCGTGCAAAGTCAAAGTAGTGGATTGTGGGACTGCCGTTAGGGGAACGACTTGACCAGACTAAGGACGAAATGCCAATGCCAAAGAGATCGACCACATCCAGCGACGTGAAGGTGTCGATCTGTGGGAAATCAACATTCAAAGCATCGCTCCAGGTGTTTCCACAATGGTTCAGGAACATCTGGAGGCCACCTTCTGGGGGAAAGTACAGGATGTCAAGCGTTCCAGATCCATCGAGATCTGCGAGGCGAATTCTTTTAGACGTCATCTTGTCCCATGAGTTGAATAAACCTGGAGCGTTGTTCATAGAGACTTTTGCACCAAAATGTCCATACCCGAGATTTGGCCAGTAGCAGACCTCATGACACCGGATTCGCACAATGTCCGCGAGGCCATCTCCGGACATGTCGGCAAGGTACAGAATTTCAAGACCGTCCTGAAACAAAAGTCGCGGGCCTTCATCCTCGGAATTTCCAGTGGACACTCTTGTCTCGTTGCTGTACCCATCGGTACCAAGCGAACGATACCATAGTAAGTTGTCCGCTTCTGAGATGACTATGTCCGCAAGACCATCTCCAGTCAAATCAATATAGCGTAGGTTCGGATTCGGACCCACAGCATGGATTGGCCAAGACGCAAATGACCGGAATTCTGTCCAGTCCCCGTCAACTGTTCGCTCATAGAATCCTTGCTCGACTGCGGTCGTCTTCACAAAATCGAGGCAGCCATTGCCGTCGAGGTCAATAAATGCAGCTCCAGTGCCCGACGCGAGAGCAGCTGGTATATGCTTCAGCTGCTCTGCCGGTGCGAACTCTACCGTCCCATGGCCAGTTTTCGTGTTGTGATAGTCCGCCTCAAAAGTGCTGATGTTGTTCATGTGATACCATGCTCCTTCATTGCAGTACACGAGGCCAGGCTTTCCAACGCCTTCCAGATCCAGCCAATGGTATGGGTCATTCAATCCGACCGGCAAATTTTGTACGCTTGAACCCAAAACCGTTTCTGCCTTTCCTTTCGTTGGATCTCCCGTGCTATAACCAAACACCAGCCGAGGCAGGCTCCTTGACACAGGACGAGGTGGCACAACACTAGTGTCCAATGCATGGCCCTTTTGCGTCAACGAGAGCATAGTTGATAGTGATGGACTCTCATTGTACTCAAGTTCCATTGACCTCACCAAGTAGTCCTTCACTCCTAGCTCGTCTGGGAAGTGATGAAATAAAAGAATCCTCCGGCATAGCCGGTATGTCCGAACCTCAAAGCCCCAGTTGTAGGTTGAAAATGGGTCTTTACGAGTAGGCCACGACCTATCAGGGGTCGCTGTCGGGGAGACAGCCACATGATCGCCGTAGTCAAAAACTACCTCGAAGAGCCATTGGTCTGCTGGGACTTCTGCTAGCATCCATCCGGAGTCCCTGTTTGGCTGAGCATTGCCATATTTGATGGCCTTGATATAGCGCTTGCAAGAACGAGAAATGGAGGTCCGATGCAGTTCGTTCGCTTGTTGTGTATCAATGCCGACTGAATCTTCCTCTTTATATGTATACTGAATAGCATTGCCTTTAGTGTCGTAGGTGTAGCAAAGATGCCATACCGCAACCCGTCCGTCAGCCGAGTTCATGATTTTTGAGTTTGATGTCTGTCCATAAACAGAGGTCACGTTTGTTGCGGTGATGACCCGCCAGTGAGAATCATTTCCCTTTGACCAGCGTTCGATTCGGTGAAATGAGCCCTCAGTTCGTGGTTTGTACTGCCGAACAGCATAGCCATCAGAAGTCACAGTGACCTTTTTTGTCATGTTTGGTACCAAGTCTTCCAGACCTGCAAGAATGAAGACATCAGACTCCTCATGATCCAGGTATTGAGGGATACCTTTGGAGGTCTTCCTTGTGATTGAGGGAAGCGAAAGCGTCCAGCCAAGGCCGAAAGGTCCATTTCCTCCTGATGAATCATAGCTAAGCGATACCTCAGGAGTAAGCTCGTTGCGGCCAGGAGTGATAGTGAAGGGGATGCTCAGTGAGCATGAGCCGGTAGCCGCGGTGACTTCAAATTTCTCATCGATTGCCTTAAGAGCGCCTCCGCCCGTCGGTGCTTTCAGCGATGGGGCCGTAGACGAAAAGTAGGGTGTTTTACTGTCTGGTCCTGCACTTTCTTTGCCCGAGTCTCTGGAGTTTCTTGAGGTTCCCTCTCCATGATTCCCATTACCAAAAGGATCCCATTGATTGCCAGTCTGACCTGCCAGCATTCCATTGCTCAATGGCTTTGATGACAACTCGGAGGCCATTGCTAAGGCAAGGATCCCGAGGACAAAAGAATTTGCTGTACGGAACTTGTGGCAGGAGTGCAATAGAAACGTACATTAAAAATCGTTGAACAAGTCGTCGAACAAGTCGTCCTCTTGTCAGCCAAGATAAGAGTTGCGACTGAGTCCCTGGGAGTTTGACAATCTTCATGAATGGGGGAACTTGTGTGGGGCTACAACGGTGTGTCGTAAAAGGAGTGGCACCTAATCATGAGGTATGCGGTAAGATAGATGATGTTTTGAATGTAAGATACATGAAGAAGGCCTCCTTGAACGCGCGCATTATCAGTCAGCTTACCCACCAAGAGTGACCTCTCCTCACATTATCGACGGCTGATGCCATTCATCAATTGCCGGATGACAGCACTACCTTATTCGGACTGGCGCGAATCACCGCTTCCCAGGAGATTGGACTTGACGTTACATCAACAACCGCTGCGCGATACGCGAGTACTTCGTTAGCGCTGATGCTGATTATTGGGCGGCACAGATTCAGCTCCACGAATACCCTCAGCTACAGTACGGCAAACCGACTTTATTTCCTAAATCAGAAGCCTGGCATGCCGGCCACTCCGTATCAGGAATGGTTTCTTCTGGGAGCTCGAGCCATTGACCAATCCCCGGAAGATGACGACCCCAGAAATCGGATCTAGCGATGCTAGTGGTTCATTAGTTTTAGATTTGGGCTGGTAGGGCTGAAGCAGATGCATGTCTGACGATGCACGGCTTTCCTTCGGCGGTTTGTTTGATCATGCGCTGTACTTCAAACCGCACGGATGGCTCTGAAGGCTGACCTATAGTTCAATGGAGGATGGCGAACTATGCACACCAAAGCTTTCAGCTTCAGCGGCAAAAGAAAAATAGCTTCACATTGGGTCAAGATGGCGTCAAGCGACCGCCGCTTCCCTGCTACGCTATGTTCTAATGTCGCTGATTGGTGACAGGGCTACCTGGCAATCACCGTAATTTTGACCAAGGCGAATAGGAGGTCTATCGCGTTGTACCAACGTTGCAACAATTCTAGTTGTGCTGACCGCGTGCAGGATCCGAGGATTACACTTGACAGCAGGTTGCCTAGCACGGCATTTGCCGTCATGGACCCGGGCAGTGCACAAAACGCACATATGCTCCATCTTGCAAATAGCCCTGATCAGAAGACATCGTGTCATGAGCAGCTTTTATCCCCAAATCTCTGATACTTTTCATGCTGAGGAAAGCTTCCCATCGCAACTCAACTCCTTGTTTGAACCACAATCACTGCAGTCACTACGCACTCAGTTACCTTCATTCACCATTGTCAGCGCCCCATCTTCATCACGCCAAGTCACTCTTTCAGTTGATGACATGGCTTCGGACCACACTGGAGTTTCCACTATTCTAGAGGCCTTACGGCCTATTCTGAGCAACTCTTTCGACGCCTTCAGGGATGAGGTTGAAAAGAATGTAGACTCATACTCCACACTTGACATTCAGGATGGTTTACAGAAAACTGTACAGAAGTTGCGAAGTGAGCAAAGAATCCCTGAGGAGTTGGCCGCGCGGCTTGAGTTGGGTATTCAGATCGCAAAGATCTGCAATAACAGCCAGGCTCTGGTCAAGGCCGCCGACGAAAGCAGCAATGTGCAGAGTGTAGGAGACTTTGCAAAGTCCTTTGATACTTCGCGTATCCAGACCATCCTCCAATCGCATGAGGGCTCTATGACCAATGGAGCCAAGAAGCACGCCACCTCGGAGGCAGTTATGAGACACAGTGCCCAGAAGATCCGTGCAGAGGTCTTCAAAGAAGTGCCGACCGCGACGATCGAGGGCATTGTACGAGATGACAAAGTTAAATTGGCGAGCAGCGACCCTACTGTCAAGACCGACTTGATCAATGTCTTGTCTAAGATGGACGATAAGGCGATACTGAATCCCAATACGGCCTTAGCTAATACCTTGGAAGTCCTGCCGGTTGAGAGAAGGCAAGCTGTCACACATGAACTGAAGAGGCTTTCGAGAGTTGCTGCCATTGCACCTTCAACAACTTCACTGCAGGCTCTCGTCAATAAAGGTTTGACGACAAGTTTCGCCATAAATGGCATACCCAAGGACCATTTCGTCTCATCTATGGCAAATAGTATGCCCGTGGAAGACGCGGAGGCAGTGCATACTGCTGCTGCACATGCCACAATTCGCAACCAGAATCTCCTGGTGGATCTCTTGCAGACTGTCCAGGGAACAGGGCTCCAAGCAATTGATGGCCAAGAGTCGTCGGCTACGCGGCGGCGCAAGATTCAAAACTTTTTCTCGGGAAGCCAAGGTTTTGCTGCCCCCACCGAGCGCTCGACTGATTTTGAGAACGGATCCGGGGAACTGGTTGTCAAGAGCCAACGATTGATGGCAGCCAGCAGTTCCGATCAGCCATCTTCTGTGTCGCTGAATTTGGAATCTCTGTTTGGCAGTATGGATCAGCCCATGCTGAATGAGTCCACAACCGTCTACAGCGCTGCTGCATATCTGGTCGATCTTCTGGAGTACCTTCGCGTAAATACTGCAAAGATGACGATCCATGTGGATCGCTCGGAGGCAGGCGAAAAGCCCTCTATTAAGGGCACCGTGCTTGAGATGCTCTTTCGTCGGCGACCAGATATAGGCAACCTCCAGCTCAGCCAGGAGAATACCGACACTATTCTGCCGTACATTGATCTAGCCAACGAGATAATGGAGTCTTTCATTGTGAACCTGGACACTTTATCGCCAGAATATAGCGACCCATGGATTCAGCAGCTGACTCTTGATGCCTTCAACGTCTCTCACGAAGACTCGAAAGAATTACTCTCGGAACCACAGAATACCAATATCGATGCTTACCAGGTACTGGCAAACTCTTCGTCATCTTTGAAGTTGCCCTATCATCAACCTATCGACTCGCAGCGCGTGTATCTGGACTTCCTTAAAGTACCAAGAGTGGAGTTGATCGATGCTTTTCGACAAAGACCAGCTCCCCTTCCGGTGGAGACTTATGGCCCACTTAAGCCAGATGAGACGATTAAATTGAGTCAGCGCCTTTTAGAAGTTCAAGAAACTGTGTACGACCGTCAGGTTGACGCAGAGGTTCTCGGCTTGATCCAAGAAGAATACCTCATTCTGACGGGAGAGGTTTTGTTCTCCAGGGAATTTTTTCAGGTCACCGAAAATATTCCAGCGCTGACCACTGAGAGCTACCAAGCTAAGATTGGCCTCCAACCCGGCTACACTTACTGGGGTTACGATGATGCATCCGCTCTTCTATCCACGGACGCTGCTACTAAAAGAGGTTTGCAGTTTGTCAAGACACAGCTCCTGCCACGGAGCGGTATTGAATATACGGATCTCATCGAGATTGTGCAGACTCATTTCATCAACCCTAACATGCCAAAAGGTAGAAGCAAGACTATATTCGATGAAATTCGATTTAGCTACAAGTTCCTCCAGACCTTGGTGAACTATAAGGCTGCCGAACCTCGTAAGCGCTTGTCTAAATTGGCAGAATTTCTCGTCAGAACGTCGAACCTAGTGCACTTGTCTGAACTTCTCTACTATGAGACGACAGAAGCGTTAGGCAGTAAAGTAGCCTCGCTCTCGTGGAGAGAAAAACAATCCCACTGTGCGAATGATGAGGAGGTCCGGAGGTGGGTGTACGATCATTTTGAAAACATCGGTAAAGTGATCGTTCTGGACTCTGGTGAGGGTCCTCGCCTTCCTGCAAGCATATTGGGGGCAGTGGTCGCCATCAGAGATATAGACGGGCATATCGCGAAAAACTTTATTGGCAACCTCGAAGATACGGGCTTAGTAAGAAACAACGATGGTGTTGTTGTCGCACACGTCACGATCAATAGCAAAGTGCTCTGCGGAAGCCCGGCCGATGATATTCTTCCTGACAATCCTATACTCAACGATCGTTGGCCAGGCTTCACACTTCACGTCGTAAACAACAATACCGAAGTCATCGGGGTTGTTCAAAATGGCCTTCTCAGAGATCCTACAGTTGTTGCCGTTGACGGTAATCTCAAACTTGTTGAATGGCTTCTGCCCGAAGGATTGGGAGGCTCGCATAATATCAACAATGTCCGGTTGATTCACCTTGACGGCTCACCGCTCTCCTTGGCCGAGTGGGACAGATTGCAAAAGTTCATTCGCTTGTGGAAGAAATTGACATGGTCCATTGACGAGACGGACAGGGCTCTGACTTTGGGACGTTTTGAGGCTGTTCCCGAGAAGCCTGTGGAGACTCCCGACGATGACTGCGACTGCCCTTCTGCCGACGGGAAGTCTCAGGTCAATGAAGATTCCGAGTTGATTACTTTCATCAATTTCAGCCATTCATCGCAACCGCCAGCTTTGAGTTTAACCAATGGAGTTAATAGCATCAATCATCCGGAAATTTTGTCACAGCCCTCGAATGACGGTAAAGTAACCGTTGATATCATCCATAATTTGGCTTTGATCAAGAAAATCATGGTTATCACTGGTTTGCCTCTGGAGCAGCTTCTCACATTTTGGACACCAATTCCTACCCGTGGTCGCGATGCTCTTTATAGACGGCTTTTCTTCAAGGGCAACGTACGCGCAACGGACCCGGTATTTGGTCCGGACAAGGAAGGTGACTTTTTCACGCGCAAATGCAAAATCTCGGACCAACTCCTGGTGGTTCTCGCTGCGTTCGGGATCACTTCTACAGACGTTGACTACCTGCTTGGAAAGGAGGTTAACAGCATCAAGCTTGATCCCAAGCTCGTTGTACCCGATGTCTTGAACATTGATACACTCTCTCAGATCTACAGATACAGTTTGCTTGCAAAGGTCCTTGGCGTTGGAATTCCTGACCTGGGCCAGGTCATCATGGGCTTTGCGAACCCTTTCGAAGGCTTTGACCGGGCGACCCAGCGGCTCTTGGGCCCTACCAAGTGTCTTGAACTCGTGGAGGCATGGCAGGAGATGGGCCGTGCCGGCTTCAGCTGGCCACAGTTTCGGTATGTCGCTGATGACATCAAGTCGCCCATGGATCCACTTGCCCCAAGCGCTCGAACAGTAGTGCAAACGGCGAAGACGCTGTACGACGGTGTGACTGCCATCCAGACAGAGCACAAGCTCATTACCAACCAAGAGGAGGCGACGGACGACACATTATCGGCAAAATTGGTACTGGTATTTGAGAATGCTGTCGTGAAAGAAATCCTTGACCTCCTCAATGGCAAAACAGTGCATATTGCACGTGCCCCTACCATCACAGACGAGTCATTTGCCAATGCTGTTACCAAGATCTCAAGTCGAATCAAATATTCTCTAGGCATTGATGGCCGCAGCTCACAGTTATCCATTCAAGGAATACTCACAGATGATGAGACCAGTGACCTAAAGTCGCTTTTGGACGATACTATTCCTGATGAAAGGGCAGTCAATGGCTCAACCAAACCTATTGGCCAGCCCAACGGCAATATCAGACTAACCAAAACAGAAAGGGACAAGTTGGAGGCTGAGGCGGCTGCTGCAGCTAAGGCTAAACGTGAAGCAGCCATTGCCCTTCGTGATGAATGGGTGTCGGCTATCAAGAGGTATGTTGGACCTGCGTAGCACTGATCAAACCCAGATATTTCAGCCCTTTCATACATACACTGTTTGCTAACTTATCTTTGCACAGAGCACAAGCGAAGCCAACAAACGTCTTTCATGATTTTATCGCGGGAATTTTGCCAGCGGACGCCAAGAAAAACGAATTACAGGCACTTGGCAAATCTCGTATTATTCTAGCTCCTGTTCGTATCCTACATACCTCCCACATATCCTCCTTTCTTTGGCGGCTGTTGAAGTTACGCATCCATTTACTGACCTGTGATCATAGGATATTAACGAAAGTGATGTTGCGAGCAACCCCGAGTTGGCTGCCAGGGGCAAGACTCCAACGCAAAAACGATTCTTCTTCCTCAACTGCTTTATGCCATTTTTGCAGGATAAGCTTGCCCGTGTGCTTATCGAGGATAACATCACATCCGCCGTTGGCTTCAGCGATCGTCTAATGGCCAAGACGGTCCTTAGCAACATTGCAATCAATCGAAAACAGTCCGGTACCACCAAAATGGACTTCCTCCTCAACAGCCTCCGAGAATTGGCAGAACGTAAGCCTGGCAAGAACTGGAATGGCTACCTTGCACCCATCACAAGCGATTCTTACGCCTTTCTGGTTGCGAGAGAAGAGAAGCCGCAACCCTTGATCATAGATGCTGTGCCTTATACCTTTGAAGATGAGCCTCAGCAAGAAGATCCCGAGCGCCTCTGGGCGACAAAATCTTCCATAAAACTCGAGAGCGGAAAACTCTATGATCTTCAGTTGAAGAGTGTTGCAGCATCCAGCCTCCAATGGAAACCTGCCAGCGGCCCAAGAGCAGAAGTTCCTGCGTCCGCTTTGTTGCCGAAAGTCGCCCAGGATAGACTCTACGATGTTTTCGTCAGCTTGCAGAAATTAGCGATTGTCATCAACAACTTCAAGCTGAGCCCTGACGAGATCCTCTACATTTACGAACACTACGAGGATTTTGAGAAGATCGACTTCATTGATCTTACGTCTGCACAATTGCTGAGACTGCAAAGCTATGTCCAGTTCCGAGATAGTTTGCCTGAAAACACCACCCTCCCACTGATACAACTTTTCAATTGGGCCGCGAACTATGAGTCAAATGACGGCAAAGAAGACAGGAGTAAACTCGTTGAGATGATCTCTTCGGCAACTGGCTGGGAGCCGCTGAAAATCAATCAGATCCTAGACCATGCTTCATTCACGTCAGGTGCTGTTGCAGAGTTTCGAACAGCCCAGCGGATGAAGTATTTCACACATTTGATTGAGCTCTCCAATAGGCTGGGTGCAGACATTCCTCGGCTCTTTGCCTGGGCCAGCCCTCTGGGTACTTCTGCGCATGACTTCTATCGACTCCATAACATTGCAAAAGACATTAGGAAGGTGGCGCGGTCACGGTTCGATCTCAAGACATGGCCGGACGCTGTGCGACCCCTGAGCGATTCTTTGCGTGAGAACCAGAAGAATGCACTTATCGCGTTCCTTTTAACCCAGGAAGAGATCACTTCGTTGGGCATTTATAACGCCGATGGCCTGTTCGAGTACTTCCTTATTGACACGCAGATGACACCCCTTGTCGAGACTTCCCGGATCAAGCAAGCCATTGCCACAGTCCAGGTCTATATTCAGCGTTGCCTGCTTGGGCTGGAAGAATCACACGGTGTCCCCGCAAATGTTTTAAACCGGCAAAGATGGGAATGGATGCAGAAGTACCGAGTGTGGGAAGCAAACAGAAAGGTGTTTCTGTACCCCGAGAATTGGATCGACCCATCTCTCCGTGACACGAAGAGCGAGCTTTTTCGTTCATTAGAGTCATCAGTGCTGCAGAAGGACCTCAACGCAAGCACAGTTAATACAGCGCTCAAGGACTACCTGTCCGGCGTCAGCGAAATCTCAAATATGACCGTGGTTGGTCTTTGTACTGATGACACTGCCCGTTTGCAACCAAATCACATATTTTGTCGGACACGAACCGCGCCGTACACGTTTTACCACAATGTGTTTACGCGTCCTCATTTCCGGGACTGGAGGAAGAGTAAGCGAGTTTTTTATTGTATTTTTCGATAACGAGCTATGCAAATACTCAATGGGCTTTTCGGTGATGGCGCATATGAGACCAGGCTAACACTTCGCAGTGGAGATAGAAGTTCCGTCTTATGCACCCGAGGATATTGCAGGACGTGAAACGGGTGCACCGGGTGTCTATTTCGTGCCCATGGCATTTGACGGCCGGGTCATCGTTTTCATTCCACAGATTGTAAAGAAGACGTTGCCGCCAGATCACAAAGATAAGTCTCTTTCAACCATCGGCGGTGAGGTCAACGCCAGCAGTGCTCTGGCGCCTCAATTAGCGTGGCACATCAAGTTGAGCTGGACCGAACTCCGAAACGGTAAGTGGACTTCAAGGCAACTATGCCAAAACGGCTACCTGGACAGCTCGCTGCCGCTCCCAAGCATCGACAGCTACAAGTTCACGCCCGTGGCGCAGCTGAAGTTGGGTGAATCTCGCGGCTCGTCACCTCGGGAGATTAGCGTCTATCTCGTGAAGCCTGAGGCGGAGAACACGATTTTGTGTGAGTGGCGATTCGCCACGAATCAACTCATGTATGTACCCAAATCGGATGATGCTTCGAGTACTGTGCCTACAGCGGCGGCCGAACTCAACAAGAGTTTTCATTCTTTCGGATACCGCGGCAATGTCTTGAACTCCCTTCAAGGCTACCGAGCTGAATCCGAAAGTTCAATAACGCTTCCAATTGTCAACGAAGCCCCGATGGCTCAGGAGCCAGATGTGATAACTCCAAATGGCACTACTCTAGGGTCTGATATCACTCTCCTAGGCCAAACAGCGGAAGGAAAGGACATTTCCGAGTCGCAGCCACTGTACCATACCAAGATTAACGAGCTCGTCAGCTCCGCTGCAGCAAGCAAAGACTCCACCTGGCCACTCTTCTCTTATCTGAGCTCCATTGGCGATAAGAATGTTCCGGACAGCTCTACAGCAGATTTCGATTCTGGTCTAGTTTTCGGTCATCCTTTGGGAGTCCAACAGTATGACGAACTCTCTCGACCTTTCTCTTTGTACAATTGGGAACTAGGACTTCACGCACCGATGACACTAATAGACGCGCTGCTAAAGGCTCAGCAATTTGATCAAGCCCTCGAAGTCTGCCATTACGTGTTCAACCCAATGGCCTCGGGCCCTGGAGATGGCTTGTCCCGCTTCTGGGTATTTAGGCCATTTAAGGATATCAAAGCAGACCAGAGTCTCGAGTTGTGGTTCCAGTCCTTCAAAGATGGTGTTCCAACGTATGTTGTTTTTGAAATGCCCCATGATGTTTCCGATGAGTTTAGCTAACAGGGATTCAGTGGCGTTGAGGAGTGGAGAGATCACCCATTCGCCCCTCATGTTATTGCTCGGAGCCGACCCAAGGCCTACATGAAGTGGATTGTGACCAAGTACATCGAGATCTTGATCGAGTATGGAGACTTCTACTTCCGACAAAATACCCTCGAAACAATTCCCAACGCGATCCAAATGTACATCCTGGCATCGCATTTGTACGGTCCGCGAGGCTACAAAGTGCCGCAGAAGCGACCGCTCAAGCCATACACCTATAACGAGTTGATGACCAAGTTTGATGCTTTCTCCAATGCGTTGGTGCAGATGGAAGAGGCATTCCCGTTCAGCAACCAAACCCCATTGCCGCGTGGCAAGCTTCCCGGGAATACTGAGATGCAGGTTCCTAACATCTTTGGCTTCGCTGGAGGGTTGTTCTTTGCTATTCCGGACAACCCACAACTGAGAGCCCTCGGTGAAAGAATCGATGATCGTCTGTTCAAGATCAGACACTCTCAGGACATCAACGGAATCTTCCGGAAGCTGCCGTTATTCGAGCCCCCAATTGATCCGGCATTGCTTGTGCAAGCCACTGCGCAAGGTCTCTCTTTGAGCAGTGTCCTCAGTGATCTTAGCGGCCCGATGCCAAACTACAGGTTCCACTATCTGCTCGGTAGGGCTATTGAGATGGCTCGCGAAGTCCGATCTTTTGGTCAAGCACTGCTCTCGGCACAAGAGCGGAAGGATACTGAAGCCTACTCTCTCTTGCGGGCGAAACACGAATCCACGACACAGAATCTCGTCATGGGCTTGAAGAAGTTGAGTCTTGAGGAAGCTCAAAGTCAGCTTGAGGCGCTACAATACTCTAGGAACGGGCCGGTCGGCCGTATGGAATACTGCCTGCGAACTGCAGGCGAGGATTTATCTGCCATTCCTGGTGCAGATACTGAATTCCAGCGGCTCAGTGAGAAGCTCCAGACTCCGGTTGATCAAGGCGGGTTGAAGCTTCTACCTTTTGAAAAAGAGGAGATGGACTTGACCGCGAGTGCTGCAGATCTAACTAAAGTTGTTGGTGCGATGGAGACCTTGTCAGGAGTTTTGTCCATTATTCCAACAGCAAGCGGAAATTTTGAGCCTCTTGGTATGGGTGCGAGTATCTCTTTTGGAGGTTCGAACTTGGCTGGGGCCACTTCCGCTGTGGCTCGTGGTATTTCCATTAGGACAAACGACCTGACTTTCCAAGCTGGCAACGCCAGCCGAAAGGCCATGGCCCTGCGTGCTCTCAACGATCGTCTTCTACAGGCCAATGTGGCCGGCTACGAAATCTCCAGCATCGACAAGCAGATTGTGGCCGGCAAGGTGCGCGTGGCCATGGCCAACCGTGAGATCGAGCTGCAGCAGAAGAATATCGATCAGATCCGAGAGACGGAGGACTTCCTCAACTCAAAGTACACCAACGCCGAACTGTACACGTGGATGTTTGGTCAGACAAAGACACTCTTCCACAACAGCTATGTTCAGGCCTACGACATGGCCAAGAAAGTTGAGAAGATCTTCAAATTTGAGCGCCCGCAGCTGAGCGATCAGACATTTATTCAGCCGGGCTATTGGAATGCCTCGAGAGACGGCCTGTTAGCTGGGGAGAACCTCTACCAGGCGCTGAAGCAGATTGAAACGGCTTACATAGCCGACAGGGGCTATGACTACGAAGTTACCAAGAACATTTCTCTGCGCCAGATTGCTCCCATCCAATTAATGACGCTGCGTGAGACGGGTATTGCCGAATTCGCTGTGCCTGAGACTCTGTTCGACATGGACTTCCCTGGACACTATCTGCGACGTATCAAATCCATTTCGGTCACTGTCCCTTGCGTCGTCGGTCCCTACACGGGCGTGAACTGCACTCTAAGACTCATGAGCCACAAGTATCGCCGATCCACTTCACGACCAAGCGAGTACGCTGAAAACGTGTCTTCCGGATCCCTATCCGACGACCGCTTCGCAACAACAAACGTTCCCATCAATGCCATTGCCGTCTCATCGGGCCAGAACGACTCAGGATTATTTGAGCTCAACTTCCAAAACGACCGCTTTCTGCCCTTCGAAGGCGCCGGCTGCATCTCAACCTGGCGCCTCGAACTGCCACCCAGTGAGGTTCGTCCGTTCGACTACAACAGCGTGACTGATGTCATTCTGACGATGAGATACACGTCTCTCGAGGGGGGCGGCGCTCTTAAGGACGCGGCGACGAAGTCAGTGTCTAACTTTGTCAAGAGCGTGAACGAGACGAGTGATGCTGGTGGTCTCTTTGCTTTGCTCGACCTCAAGAACGAGTACGCCGCGAGCTGGGCAAAGTTCTCCCGAGCCGAGGGTGCCAGCGTCCTCGAGATCCCAGACGTAGGCAAGAGGTTGCCGCTCAGCATAGTTAGCAAGGATGCGAGCAAGATCACGGCGCACGATGTATGGTTGCTTGTGGATGGCGAGTTGGCGGACGATTCTATTACACTTTCCGCAGGAAGATCAACGGAGACTTTAACCCGCCATGACGGTCTCATCAACGGATTCAATGCATATGAAGTCACTGGAAAGAGTTTACCTGTGCAAGAGTGGGCATTTAACATGCAGCTGAAAGATAAAAAGCCACAAAGGATTTGGGCGATGATCCGCTACCTTTTGGCTTAACGCAATTGCGTATAGTAGAGAGTGGTTGGAATAGGCTAGAGATGTTTCTATGAATAGCTTGAGAACAGATGCGCATTTTGCTACAATTCATGCGGAGCCCGAAGCTTCATTGGTAATGGTTTATAAATAGAGGTCTCGAGTCTCAAAACCTTTGTGTTAGTTTCGGTTTAAAAAAAAGCCCATTCATGGGCAACTTCGTTCATTAATATCTATACTGTCAAAGTCTATGTTGATACTTGAAATATACACGTTCGCTCAGATTGTGGCCTTAGAATCAATACTTCGCCTTCAACTTCCATCCTGCTCTCAACATTCTGGCCATTACCATGAAGACAGCACCGAAAGCAGTGGATAAGGCTGCCCAGAGCAGGGGCCATATATAGTTGCCTGAAGACGCTGCCAAGATGAACCCGCCGACTGGTGGACCAGTCAATCCGGCAAACGAAACTATGGTAAAGCACATGCCAATTCTCGTGCCAGCCATATCCATTCGTGGGGTAATGCTCGATATCGCTGGAGCAATGAGAGCTTGGTACCCACCATTCGATATACCATAAATAATGGTAAAGACGTAGACGCCCACCGTGTTGTGAACTGCCAGCCAGCCGAAAGCAGCGATTGCGAGAGCAACACAACTTACCGATATCACATTGAGGGTTCCGACGGAGTCGGACAATAATGGAATTAAGATTCGGGCAGGAAGTCCAGTTCCGTTGACGAGGGTAATGAGGATAGCAGCCGCGCCATACGACATTCCTAGAGCGTCCCTCCCGAAAGACGCAAGCTAGTTTTATAGGTCAACAATACGGTGGAAATCAGCAAGTGGGTGATTGTGTGGGTAAAGGCTTACGTAGTAGAGTGTGAAAAATACAGACCAGACCATGAAGAATACAGCAATGACGGTACACACGTATAATGGCTCTTTGAAGGCATTCCAGTCAATCACTGCTCCTGTTTTTCGCGGAGGGAGCCGAGGCCGCATAAAGACAACGGCAAGGGCAAGGCCCAGCAGGTTTATGAAGCCCAAGGTTCTAGCAGTCCAAGCGAACCCAGCTCCTGGAAGCATTGCACGGACGACAAGCGGATAGATCATGCCACCAGCCGAATTACCCGTTGTGGCAATGCCAACGGCAAGACCGCGTCGATTTTTGAAGTAGGTGGATATCAGAGCAAGGGCCGGCGTGAAGAAAAGACCGCTGCCAAGACCCGTAAGCACACCCTGTGTGAGCATAAGATGCCAGTAGTTGGTCGAAATACTCATGAGAAAAATCCCGAGCAGTTGAAGTGTACTACCAATCACCAAAGTAGGCACAAAGAAACCGGCGTCGAGGAGCCGTCCAGAGAAGGCACCAATGACGAATGTTAGCCATGTTTGAATAGAACCTATCCAAGATATCTGCGACGGTGATTGGCTGAGGATGGAGGTGTAGTATGCTTGAAAAGCTCCAAATGAGTTGATGTAGCCCCAAGTCGCGAAGATGACGATCCAGCCCATAGCAACTTGTAACCAGGCTTGTACACCGCCATCTGGCGGTGGCACTTCCAAGGTAGGGTCCGTAGCTGTCGCTATCACTTCAGGAGCAACACGATTGTTCTTGCTGTAGGCTTCCCCTGTTTGTAAGCCCTTTTCAACAACTCCAGGCGTGAGCTGGGAACCAAGCTCTGGTGCTTCTAGATGGATTCTCTGGGCGTCCGGCCTTTCTAGAGAAGCACTCATGGCGTGACTGGTTGAGCGTACATTCGGCTCCAATGTATGAGCCATGTTCACGATGCGACGAGGACACCACAGAACATTTACGGTATGGACGAGGTTCGCAGTAGGACCATTCGGTCTGGTGAGATGATTGATAAGTAACAAACCCAGAAAACTTTCGCTCCGCCATCGGACCAAAGTTGTCACAGCGTAGCCTAGCATCAAATTCCGAATACCCACTACTTGTGGGTCTCGTTCGGGAATCGCAACCGTCGGGTGTATGCCTGTGCGCTGCACTATTGTCAGACTGACAATGTGTCGACGAGACTTTAGCGTCATAACTCAACTGTAAAACATGAATACTGTATCTAGCAGTTCTGCAGTAATTATGAATTCTATGGTTCATCTGTCTGAGCTGCTCAAAGGTTGAAATGTCATCCAGACACCAACATTTGATCCATGTCCTCAGCATCCTTGTTACGTATCCGGGCGCTTCCGACCTCCGCTTGGGGCTATATTCCCACGAATGCTGGTTCTGAGATTGCGAAGTTTTGACATTTCGATAGCCCACAAGGCGGTCTTTTAGATTGTTATTGAACTCGGAAGAAAGAAATGAAAAAGGTTATAGCTAGGTCCCTCGGCACAAGCACCAATTCAGTATCCGATTGTGGGCCTTTCTCCCGGCGCCGGGCAAGCCGGCTTCCCTGCAATAGGAAATTGCTTACCTTACCCTATAACTCGGCCGACAAATGCGACAACCATTAAGCCTCGGCACTACACATCCACACCAAGTCACACCAGACCGCAATGAGAGTCCTGTATTTCTAGGGGTCGCTTCATAGCGACTCTCGGTTTGCGGCAACCTCACGGATGATTCATCTGCTGCTAGTCTGTGCATGAACTGTCACGGATCTATCTCTAGTAGGTGGTACGCGAATCGGGCTTCTACCTTGGATGCGCAAGTTCGGAGTCGGCCAACACAATGGACCTGGCTGGATTTCTCCCTTGAGAACCCGTTACTTCAACACTGCCCTGCATTCATTTGGGCCTGGCTTTGAGTGCCTGTTAAGTCCAAATACCACTTGGTGATGGCATGTTTGTGTTGCGCTAGCATGCCTAAAAACCCAAGATAACCCACGTTCCCATCGAATGCAATTTCTTACGACCTCGGATCAGGTGTATTTGTTTCCTTTCTTCATCTAATGTTTGTGATTTCTTTTTTTCCCCGTTTCCTACCTCTTTGTGTTCTTTTTTTTCTACCGTGGTATGATGGATTGATCGTGACCCTGTCCAATGGCGTCATCGATTAAACAGCAGTGGGTATTATGAGACCCTGACATTTGGGCATGTCAACGCCAAGGAAACATACGATATTGGAAGCACCGTATCACCGAGATAAGCGCACCAATATGCAAGACTTGGGAAAATCTGTCCACTCTTCTCGTTGAGTTGCGCCGACTGCCAAGTCTAGGTGTGACAATGAATTGACCGCCGCAGAGCATTCATTAATATTCCTTAATAGCGCTTAGTCGTTTGATGTAGGTCCGCAGGGCGCGCGGGATAAGACAACGGGCTAAAGCAGTTAATTCTTGGCATTGAACCGAGTGAAATAGCAATCTAGAGAAATAACGAGATGTTGAGTCCGTTTAATTCCATCGTGAAAAGGGATCAATCGTTGCGACGTGATGAAAAGATGTGTCTAGGGTAAGCTGTTAATAGAATCCATTGTGGCTCTGTTGTGAACTAGCAGGACGGGACTCATCCATGGATTTCTCAGTGCAACGGTAGTACAGTACCGTAAATCCCCAGCGAGTCTACCCTATCCGAAGGTCAAAGAGAAAGAAGCTCTAACGATCTTCATTGTGTCTCGCCGAGCCCAGCTCCGAGGCGGGTTCCATGGCCCCCATAAACCCATCACACTACGTAAGCAGAGAGCCATGATGATCTCGCGCGCGCCCCGGCCCCCAAATCCTAGACATGACCGCCACCCGCAACAAAGGCCCCGCCCGCAAAGCGTTCGAACCCCGGTGGAGCTTTAGGCCGGATAGGGCCAAAGCGCGGCAGCCTACGTCACTAAGCTCCTGTTGTGGACGGGAAGATTGGCTGGTGCCAAGTGAAGCCAAGAGCGAGTATTGCGTTGGCCAAGAGCTTATCCGCCACCCAAAAGACAAGCATAACTCTCGCGAGGATGCATCTGCCGCGTGTCAATGATCCGTTTATTTTTGCTTGCATCTTCTTTCCAAGTTTTTAGCTTAAAGCCTATTTCGACGTTTTTATTCCTTCTTTTGGTAAATCGGAACTGAGTTCCAGAACCCTGAACCGATCCGAACGGAACCCAAATCAATTACTGCGACTGTCTCACTCAACCTCTTTCTGTCCTTTTCTCTCTCCCTCCCTCCGAGACATTGCGGTGAACACGTCGCATAACTACCCGGCGACTCCTCGCCCGGAACAGCCGCCCTACTTTCCATGAGCGACAAAACCCTCAAACCCGAGGCAGCCATGGCCTCAACCGCTCCGCCTGCCACGGCCGACCAAGCCGTGGACATAGAAGCCATAGCTCCTGGGTCAAATACTCAGCCAGCATCTCGTCCCGCCACGGCCGACAATAATCTCCGTCCCGATCCTTCTGCACCCTCATCCGTCTCACAAACCACGACCGAGCCATCGACGAACGAGAAACCACAAGTCGACCCGACGCCCCCGGCAGCGAAGCGAAGCGATGTGCCGCCGCCGCTGCCCTACAATTTGCGGGAGCACAAGCTCATGATCTTCATCTTCTGGTTCCTCATCTTCGCCGAGACCACGTTGATACCAATCATCTTCTACTTCACGATTTCGAGACTGACCAGCATGCGGCGTGGTGCCATGTTCGCCATCATCACCGCCATGTTCGGCTTCATCTCCGGTGGCGAGTATGGTCTGCGCGGCCTGCGGCTCGCCTGGAACACCGACGAGTATCGGCCGCTCAAGGGTGGCAAGCGATGGCACTTTGACAGTGTGCATCTTATCCTCGGCAACCCCTACTTTGTCATGACGGCGCTCATGATTGGCTTCAGTATTCCCGACCCTCCCATCATTCGAGGCTTGAGTATCATCATGCCGGTGGGAATCATCATGGTGGTTGTGTACATGATGTACACCGGCATTGCGTACCATTTCGGCTGGCGTCTCCGGTGGCACCGCCTCAGCTCTCACGTAGTCGGCGACGTCACCCCGCCTCTTACCTTCTGCATCATGGAGGACATTACTGCCTGTGATGGCGGCGGCGGTAAGGCGTACCGTCAAGCGGCGCTGGACAGGTTTAACGCGTCTCCTCGGTTCAGACGCATGCTGGTGCAGATGCTGTGGGCTTGGTCAATCACCGGTTTGCTGATGAGCATAGCCCTCATCGTGTTGGCCTGGACGATAAACGACGAGGTCGCATATACCCTGGGATGGGCCGTCCCGTCAGTTTGGGGAGGGGCTGGTGCGTATCTCACGATCCTATGGGGCCAGAGATGCCTCAGGATCGAGAAGGAAATGTGGGCAAAAGACCAGGCTACCAGAATAGGTTAGACTGTGTAGAATAAGCATAGATTTACGGGTTTAGTTTGGCAACATTTAGAGCAATACATTGAGCGTTCTTGATTCATCGCTGCCATCCCCATGAGCCACAGACTTTTCACAACTCAACGTAAGGAGTTGCATTGCGATCTGAGCCTTTGGCTGCTTACGGGGAATCGAGAGCTTTATTGAACTTGAACGTCCCCCTAAGCGCGTCTGCATAGTTTCGCAATAGGAAACAAGTTTTCTCGCACAGCGGCGGCTCACCCGTTTTGGCATGGTATTCAAGCATACTGTACTATTAAATGCACCTCCTGGAAATGGCAAGCGCTGGAAGAGTGCAAATTGTATTGACCCTCGGACTTCTTCCGGTGGCTGAAAAGATGTGTCAATGCCTAACGGGGCATATGCGCATGTGCCCCTCACTGAGACTCGACTGCCGGTATGCAACTACTCCAAGATAGTTTGGACGGTTCAATTGCTCGGGGCGTGTCCAAGTTTAGCAGGCATCTGCACGTGGAGCTCGCTTGCACGCAAGCGTCCCGTAACCGGAAATCCACTCGTCGACAGTCAGGTGCAGCTTGTCAAGACGGCTTCGACAGCGGGCGAACAGGGGTGCGTACAGCAAGTCACTGCTGTAGAAGGCCGGAGCATTCTTGTTCGGCATTGCAACAGTTATGGAGCACGCCAACTTTCATCAGGCCACCGCGACGGATGACCATGTAGATCCAACTCTTCTTGGGCAACAGTGGGAACGGCAGCGTGCCGATGTGCAGAAAACTCAGCCCGTGTATGTAGGTCCAGTCCGAGACAATGCCCAGAGCATCCCGCTGCTGGCCCTCCCCGCACGCTGGGTCTTTAATTAGTTTCGTGCTCCAGGGGCGCGTTCAGCCGCACGAGCACGCGAGTTAGCTCCATGCCAAGAGCTCCAATCAGGACTGAGAATACCAGGATGGCCCCGGTGTGCGCACTTGGGTTAAATCTGCAAGATGTGACAGAGTTTTTGGCAGTGGTCTAGGTCCCCTCGGGCCGGGCGCTGGACTGTAGTGAGCTGTCATCGTTGTCCATTTTTATCACAGCCTTATTCTTAGCCTCTGCAAGTCGGCAATGGGCGAAGCAAATGGCAACAAGCCACAGAAAAGCCTCTCAGTCCATCGGTCGTCACTTGGAGACTGACAATGGCGGATGCCTTCACCAGTTTTGAGCCTCACCCGGGGCTGCGGAAATGGTTGTTAGGGGGCCGATGGAAGCATACCTGGTCCTATAGTCCCTGTGTGATTGACAGGCTTCTCCTCCTGTCGGCCTGTCCGTAGACAAGGTAAAGCGGAGTGAGTGAGCCGAACCCTCGGCTGCAACACGACCTGCGGTTCACCTCGGGTGGGAGGTGAGCACACAACCAACTCAGCGGCCAATGGGACGTCCCAAATGTAAAACATGACGAGAGAACACTCTCGAGCCGTCCTTATAACGGCTCAACTTATCCATCGCGGGGGACACGGAAGCTTGCAAGCTCTTGGCAAGTCTGTGGCGGCGCCATCACCCGGCAATCGTACTGGCGTCAGCCCCCTAACGTGGTGGCTGCAGTCCTCTCCTCGTAGGGCTAGGGGGCCAATGGGCTGGTCGCGATCCCTCCACCGAAGGGGACGATATCAGGGTACGAAAACGTGCAAATAATTCTTCATCGGGAAAACGAGTCGGATGGGCACGGCTGAAATTGGGACGTTCAGCTCAGCATGCAAGCTCGCAATATCCCCGCGCACGTTGCAGTCACAACTGCACCATTAATGGTAGCCTTGCCAAAGGCAAGGGCTTGATGGTGTCGTAAAGTAACTTCCAACGCAACGCTGCCAGGGTCGCGGTCGAGGCTTCAGCGGCCTCGATTGGTGGACTGGGCTGCGGGTAAGATTGAGGACAGGGGTTCGATGCAGGTCGGGGCGCAACCCTGGGCTCGACCTGAAGCCGTTCGACCACACCACCCGATCCTACTGACGGTTCTTCCACATGGTCCAGTGGGCCCCCCCTCCCCTGCAGGAGAGCATTCGAGCCGGGCGCGATAAGCTTGGGCCGGGTTGAGAGAGCTGGCCAGGGGAGAGCAAGGATGCGTGCAGTAGCCCATTCAAGCAGACAATCACGGTAGACCTCGACGTGGTATGGGGACCCGGCAATTGTCTTTGTATTAATGGGCTACGAATTCCCGAGGTCTTTCCTCCTGCCGGCGTTGGAGCCTTGATACTCATCCTTCTCGAAGAATCCAACCTCGCGTTCCATCGATGGTCAAGGCAGTTCCTTGACCGACAGCGACACCAACATGGACTCCAAGGAACAGCTTGCCAACTCGTGGCCCCTTTACTCGGTACCCACGACACCGCAGACACCTATTTCTCGAGATGGAAAAGGTTCCGAATGGGCTCCCAGCCATGCCAGCACTCTGCGGGTGCCTACCTCGATCCCGTCGAACAGATGGCAACGCATGGTATCGAGGTCTCGTCCTATTAGCGTCCTTATCTGGACATTCTTCGGCTTCGTCTTCTTCAGCATTCTGCACTGTCTTTTCATCTACTTCGTCCTCATTCGAGGCGAGGTCATCATCGGCCGGGCCACTTTGGATGCCTCGACGACTAACTTGCTCGTCTCCATCTTTTCACAAGCATCAGCTATTCTCGCCGATACAACTTTGAGGCAGTTGCTGGGGGCTTTACGGCTGTTCTTCGCCACTCGGCCCCAAGGCACGTCGGCTTTTACGTGGTTTGGTATTGGTCTGTCGTCACAATGGGTCACTACTGCCAAGTTTGCAATGGCTTCTTACCTTTTGAATGCCTGGTGTCTCCTCAGGTTAGTCTATTGAGTCCTTAGTAAGTCTTCTCTGCTGACTCCTTCCAAGGCTTGCTCTACCGCTTCTCAATCTCGGTTTTGGTTCCGTTCTTAAATGTCAGTACAACGTTCCTCGTCGTTAATGTAACCGGAAATTAACTTCCTTGTAGTCCAGGCGGATTTCGACTACTACTTTGTACCCGGACAAGTGGAACTCCCTGTCTATGCGGGTCTCATTCCGGTCGACACCAAACTCTTAAACATGATCCAAACACCTGATCTCTGCCAATACTTTACAACATGGGCCTCTAGTCTACAAGGCAATTCTAGGTATGCGACAGAAACTACCCTTGATGGATGTGGAGACGACTGCAAGGCTCTTCTGTGGCCAGGCGGCCTCGAGACAGTTCGTCAAGTCGGTCCATACCTAAATACTTCCATTTTCCACGATGGATCATTCCAGGATGTCGATGCTATCCAGATCTCCCACGTGCGAGGCTACACAACAACATTCCGAGACCTCGACCCGACTTTCTTCTTCAACGTCACGGAGGACTGTATCTTTGGTGGTCAAATGAACAGGGACGGCTTCAAGATATGCGTCCAACAACGAGGCGATGACATCGCGGCTGGTAAGGCCTCCCTCTGCTATCATCTGCATTATCAAGGAACAATCAAATGCTAACAAGTAGTCAAGGTTGGGCGACCTGCCCACAAAAAGTTTACGACAAGAAAGCGTGCGACACAGATGAAGAATGGAAGCACGCTCCCATGAAAACTCAATTGTTGATGAGTGCTTATCATCAATTCACAACCACAACCTATAGTCGACAGAACCTATCAATTCTACACACGGAACCCGAGGGCGACCCAAAGAAAGTTCCCCTGATCGCATCAGATTATGCGGACATCTTTGACACATTGCTTGTGCCAAAACTGGTCCCAAGCCTAGTCACAACGGACGTTGCACAGGCCAACAGGAGCGTCAGCGCCCTCACCTATGCTCTCAACTGGGTCCATCGTGTCTACGGTGAAATTTTCACAGACGAAGAAAATACGCTGGCCACTGTGCTGCAAAACTTCCTCTCCATTCCGATTCAATTTGCCGTCACAGCACATCAGCTGGCCAACTACACTATCGGGCGCGACGAGACTTTGCGGCTTTTCTTGGGAGACTTTCCCCTTCCAGAAGACATGATCACTACGGCCACAGGTGGCGTGTCGACACAACGACTTGTAATCAAGGACTGGACTGGTTGGACCTTCATCGCTGTCGATGGAGCAGTCCTCATGATCGTCTTCCTGGGAATTATATGCATATTGCAACACCAAATACCGCTGCCAACCTTGACTGGCCTGACGGAACTCGATATCTTGATCGAAGCTGACAAGATGATGTGCATGGAGGAGGAAGGCCAGATGCCCTTGAAAAAACTTCCGATCGTCAAGGGAGTAGAAACGTCTCCCAGTTACACAAGGTCATTGCGTCCATGGCGCATGAAATACATTGCTTGAGATATTTCATTTCACATAATTTTGTTTTCAAATAGCGTTAGATACACAGCGACACTCTTCAAAGAATTCAATATACCTTAATGATTGGCCTTTAACGATCTAGCTCATTGATAATATCTGTGATCCTCGGACTCCAGAGCAATTATTGCAATTTTAGCACTCTCGCCTAGTACCTGGTGATTTCGACTTCATTACATACAACGCCGCAAGTACAACACTTCCTGGATACTCCAGTCAATATCCGCCAGTTGCCGCAGCCCTCACAGCGCACAGCGAGCTTGTCTCTGCCCACTTTCTTTCCGTCGAATTGTAGCTCATCATCATACCAACTGAAGAGGCCTGCCCAGCGGTTATGATACTTGCCGCTCTTCTTAGCATCAGCAAGCATTTTCCGGGAAATTTGCAGAACTTCTTCCACCTTGGCTGCATCAGGTGGCCCGTCGCGTAGCGAACCGGACAGTAGCCGAATAGCCTCCTTCGCGAATGCGATGTACTCTGGATGCTGCGATCCCCACTCCCATGTCGTAACGAACTCTGCAACTCGATTAATGGACACGAATTCTGCAGACCGACGCCACTTTTCATTGCCAGTGCCAGACAGATACTGCCACAAAGGCCCCAGTGGCCCGGTCTTTGGCGATTGCATCAACACGTAGTTGTACACATTCATGCGGTGAAGATTCACGACCCTGTCCGCGCAGAACTCGTTGTAATGAGAAAGACTCTTTTGTTTCTCGGCGTCGTTTCGAGAAAGCAAGAACGGCGTCTTCTCAGCGAGCAAAACGCTCGTAGCCATGTTGCAGTTGATGCCCGGTGAATACAGCGGGTTCGTGAATCCAGCCGCGTCACCAATGGCGGCCCACATCATGCCGGTACTATCATCCGCTCTCCGTGGCATTCCTGAGACGACAGGCGAGCCGTAGGTTAGATGTTTGCGAATGAACCACGTCGTGTTCTTGCCATAAAGGTCTTGTACCAGACGATGACGGTCCATGTACGCTTGCATGCGTGGGTACTTTGCTGTGACCCAGTTGAATCTTCTCTCCGCTTCACAACTTCCGTATTTCTCGAGCTCTTCCTCTGGCGGATAGGGCACGTCACTGCGCAAGGCATATCCAATACTTGTGACCCAGCGGACTTTGCAGTTGAACTTGCGCGCCAGCTCTTCCATTGATGGATAGTCATCCGAGGGTGTGTTCAACTCATTCAAGTCTAATAAGTAGTTGATCATGGCTGTGAGATTAGGGATGGAACTCCCTTCCCATGTCGGCAGGCGGATGAGCCAAGCCCAGCTAGAATACCACGTTAGACATCAATTAGGGCTTGCGAGACAAAGCTGAATAAAGACTTGCCCCATGGGCTGCAAGGGCGAATTTGGGGGATGAAAGCTATGCACCGACTTACCCTTCTGCTAAACAGATATGATTCGTGTGGCAACTTTCGTAATTCTCAAACGGCAGCTCAGACTCATCGCCTTCCATTTCGAAATATGCCCAGAAAGAATCCGTGTTGAATCCTTCGAAGCGTTTTGAACGAGCCTCTTTCGAAGCGAACCGCCGGAAACGGCCGGTAGCATCAACCAACATCTTGGTCGAAATTTGCTTGCCGTTGGTGAGCTTGACTCTTCCGATGCCTGGGAGATTCTCCTCCCGGACAGAGCTTCGATCCATTTCTCCTTGGCCCGTACGTGGGCGTGAACCCCCGTTCTCGGCGTCCCAACCTTTTGTTTGTGTCGCCGCAACGTCAACGCCCATCCCATGGAACACTTTGACTCCCAGTCTTTGAGCGTATATCGTCAGCAACAGCTCACTGATTTTGCGCTCAATCTGTAGAGTGGCCACGAAGTCTCCTCGCGGTCCGTTTGCGCAGAACGAGGCAACTCCATCCCAAGAGCCATCAGCGGGAAGATAATACAAGGCCAAGCCATCCTTGGCTCCAAATAAACGCCATAGTACCGAGGTGCTTATACCGATAGATTTCAGCCACACTCCAAACGTCGTCAAAGTTGATTCGCCTATCTTATAACCGGGCGATGTCTGACGCTCAAGTACAGTAATGGAAGGAATTCGCACCGAAGGATCAGCTGCGAATAAGGATTGTGAACGTAGTCGTGTGTGGATTGCGTAAATGAGCGAGTGAATACCGCCACCAACCACGACGACATCGGATGCCGATGGCAAGTTCGGTTGCAAATTCTGGGAATTCAAGAAAGTGTCGTCTGAAGGATATTCTTTGTAAACATGTATTTCGGATCCACTATTCAAAGCTTTGGATTCACCGCGCTTGCGCCACAGGTACGACGATGAGGAGAGTCCGCCTAGGGCGAGGGCCGTGACCATAGACCAGGGTGCATGTTTGCCCTCTACAGGTTGGAGATTAGTGATGGCGGACGGCAGTGGGTCGTTCATTGTGATTCTTGCCAGCCGTTCTAGGTAGACCTGAAGATACGAAGTGATCTAGGAAGGAAATACCTTTCAATAACGGCACAGCGGATCAAAGTAGCTGGTATCGGCATGGAAAATTGATTTATATGATTGCAGGAACCGGGTCTCGGATACGGGCTCGGAACCTCGCTGTGCCACATGCTAGCGTACTCATCGCTACTAGTTGCGCATCGGGAAGGTCGGAAGGCCAAGTTCGCTTGGAGGATCAACTTGGAGGGGTCACTAGATGACCTATGAGGGAATGTTCCTGAAAGTCGATCTTTGCGGTTCGGGAGATCTGCGTCCGCTTCTTACATATTTGGCAATGGATTCAGAAAGCCAAGTTCTATTTATTTGGTATTGACAGGAGCTTATAGTCAAATTTACTAACTGAAGACACGAATGCTGACGAAAAAAATATATGGCGCAGGATGAAAAGCTCTCGATAAGCAATGACGCCGCATGCTCCGGCTATTTCCAATTCAGTCAAGTCTGTCCCGACCACCCGAATCCTTCGTGCTTAGCTGCTTTGAAAGGCGGGGATTGCATACACTAGGCCAAGACGGGCGGACGTTGCTTACAATTCGTGTGCTCATGAACCAGACATTTATAGCTATCAAGCAGATTGCTACGCACCCAATAGCCCCATCTTGCGGTGAGATAATTAGCTCCTATGCGATCCACTCAATATTTGCTTCTGCCAAGGAAATAGACAACGCTAACATAAGGATGAACCAATGTAAGACAGCTTTGTGAGCAACGCGAATGCGGTTCCACTTGACCTGGGTAATGGTGTCAGAGACCATGGAATAATCCTGAGATATCGTTGTGCCCGGCTGTCCCCTGAGTTGTGACTGGGTCAGTTTCCGCAAGGATGTGCTATTATTGCGAGCACCCTCCTACATACAGCTACTAAGCTGTTGTAGCAGTAGCGAACAGCTCGACCATTGCAAACTATTTAAACATAAATGATGTCTGTTCCCCAAAGAGCTTGCTGCAAATTCAGCTGCTCTACTCCATCGTGCATGTGATCTTGAAGACCTGAGCTACATGAATCTGACTCTTGTGATACCGTGACGTGTGTTGTCTGCAGCACTTGGAGACCGCATAAGCCGCCGCGGCCGATGTGAGCTGTCACATGATATTGACCTCGAAGACACTCGGCACAGTGACAATGATAGATCTTTTATCCTCTATAGCCAGGAGGGGTCTTTGAGCGTATACGATTAGAGAAAATTCATGCTAGTGGTTGCTCGTCAGCGGTAATGCATGTTCTTGGATGAAGTCCAGCAAACTCTGACTTGCCCCGGACAATGCAATTAAAGACACCTTTTGTGTAATGTTTGAGTCCAGGTCCATATGTAAATGAGACCTGACTTGCTTGGTGCAACGCCAGATCCGAGAGTTGCTGGATTGGTGATTTATCTGGGGATGATCGCTGAAGAAGTGTTTGATGGGCATATCGACTGAAGCTTGATTCGTGATTTCTTTTAACAAATCCAGCTCCAGGGCGGTGTCTCGAATTCCACAAGTCTTACAGAAGTTTTCCCTTACTATAACGATGAAAATACATGGTGGGCGACATGGTGGACAACGTGCTGCAATTTGCCGAAGCACTTGCCTCGAGGCTGATGGCAGGACTGATACGCTTGTTGCGGCCACAGCTAAAGATAGCTTCACTTGTTCCATTTCCTTGAGTTTTCAGACTACGAAGGCATAACACGTTAGTGCTTGGGCAGCACTAAATGCTGGCGTGCTTTCTGACAGGAATTATATTTATATCAGCCTTCAGGAGGAAGGATATGATCATGGAAACAAAATCGGGCCTCAGTTGGGTTCCATATGGCAGACTTCAAGGCGCTTCAAGTTGAATTGACACCGTATAAGCTGTCGATCATTGAACTAATTGCCAATTCTACTCTGTTCCATTTAGCCACGTATGCAATCTGCAAGAAAGATCAGGATAGAATGGTCCTTGCAGCCAGAAGCAACTGATGTGAGCAACCATGGACCAATGAATTCAAAGGAGATCCGATGAATGAGGGATGAGTAAGGTTATGCTGGATTGACGAGGGCCCAAAACACCAAAATGATCAATTGCATCTCCGCTACATCAATGATGCAACTGGCAATTCCTCTTAAGTTTACAAATTAAGGATTAACCCAGCTCTACTAATGACATAAAGTAAAGTTCACATTGGAAAACTTAGGTCAATAATAGACACAATAGAGATATAGGGTAGTCGGTTTCTCACAAGCACAAAATTGAATAGCCTATCTGTCTGTCTTCCACCCTGCCACGTAGCTGAGGTTAGGCCAGATCCCCTGCTTAGGGGGAAGGGGAAAGAAGGAGGGGGGGGGGGGGAGGGCCTTAAAGCTCGGAAAGCTTATTGAATTTTTGAGTCCAGGATTCTGAAAGAAAAAGGTGTATTACCGCAATAACTTCAATAAAGTTGATGGGGAGACAAGGGGCCCTAAACGGCAGCTTTGGAAGATTCCGTCACTATAGATGGCACCACGGCAACGCGTGACAGTATGGCCCTTGCCAGCAGTACGACTGGTTTCGTGCAGGAGACACATTGGGATGGTCCTACACCAACAAACCCTCGCCCCTTAACCTGATCTGACCCATGCTTGATCAGGCCAGCGGCCACGGGCCAGCTGATCCGTAGCCACATAGCAAGGGGATCTATTTGTCTCAGTAGTGTACCTACATCCATGCATTACGGTTGCTAAGGACTTTCCCCCACCCGAAGTACTACTGGCTCCTATCGTTACTCTATATAGAAGCGTCAGCGTAGCTTAGTCTACCGTAAGGTCTCTTGCTCCTAAGCAATCAAAGCCTTTTTCGTCGCCAATATCGCGATGGGTTCGACATAGCAGTACGGCACTCCTGACAAACGGCCAAATGCTAAAGCCTAACATCTCCTTGATCACTGCCAAGTCAATAAAGGCAGAAGCGTGTGACCCAAGCTCTTTCATTATTTAGACTGAATTGGGAAATGGGCCTAACATACATGATAAGCGAGCAGGCTGCACTAACCTCGTCCAATGAATGCACATGCAAAATGCATCGGTAAATTGTAGAGTTGTACTAACAATTCCTCTCCGTCTTTTCGCATGTGCGCACACTCAGGGTTATTAGCTGGGATCGCAACGCGTATCAAATGCGTGATTGAGATTACTTGCTTGTTCGAGATTAGCATCTCTTGGTTCCAGTTGCGGCCTGACCGAGCATTCTACTGCATGTGTGTGCACCCTGCTTTTGAAGGAATGCATGCTTCTGGAATGTTAGGTTCTTGGTACACTCGAAGCAGCAAGCAAACGAGGTTTGGCCCTTCGGCGCCCCTTTTCACTCCACTTTACTGGTCTGAGGTATGACGGCTTGGCAGTAGTTCGCTCATCTCTCCGATTACATGGTAAATGAGTGCTCACCCAGCTGTTCGTTTGGTTTGACAGAGGCTGTGTTCATTGATTATCTTGGAGGCTCACAGAACATGGTTTCAAATTAACATATGGGGCAAACTACCTGCATGAACTGAATTGGATCTGGGAGCTGAAGAACTCACAGGGTTATCATAGCATATAGCATTCAACTCATGCAAGGCCCGACCCCTCGAGATGAGGTTAGCGCAAACCTTGGCAGAGGTTCCAGAACACAAGAAAGCTAAGCCACTTATTCAGCTGAAGACTGAAAAGCATGAGACTAGCATGGTAAAACTTGAGTTCAGGTCGCCAACAGGTCTTGGAGCCCTGTCATTAGAGTAGAACGCATGCATCTCGAGCGACCTTGTCACGCCACTACCATGAACCAGCCAGACATGGTGCTCAGTTATTCCTCCAGTAGAAGTCACGAAAACTTCATTCGTGCGGCCCGATTTCCATGAGAAAGGCTATTCACAACCTTCTCATACGGCAAAATGAGTTTCGACGCGGACGAATTTGGAAAATGGAAACTATATAAATCATCGTTCGCCAGGAGCCTTTTGCTAGATCCTCAGCTCCAGGCATCCTTCATTCTTCGCAGATTATTCTCTCCTTGAAGACCCCAAGGCTACCAAGACTTACAGTCAAAGTATTATCAAGGTATGCGCAATGAATTTAGCCCAACACCTCCTGGTCTCCTTCTCCATCAGCTTGACCCCATGCTGAAGTAGCTTCACAGATCCCGAACGTTACTAGCTATTAAACAAAACCCAACATGCAGCTCTCTGGATTTCTTGTGGCTACTGGCCTCTTCTTTGGTGTTGCCACTGCCGATTGGGGCCTTTTTTCGGGAACCTGCGACATGGGTATTGGAGAAGGTACCGCTTTTGATATGGTAGGAGCTAAAAATGGTGATGTTTGCAGTGGAATGGTTGACTGGGACGGGGCAAGCGGCGAGAGTAGGATGAACTCACGCAACCCATGCAAGCCTGCGGAGTGGCTGCGCTATGTGAGGGATGGTTCCGAGTACAACATTTACCGCGTTGGGGATCCTAACACGAAGGTCGGCCGATGCTTCCCAGACAACACATTCAAGGCTTGCGCTTTCTGGAACTACTCCTGCCTTTACCTTAAGGAGTATAACTGCAAGTCTCCCATCTGCAACAGTGGCTAAGCGTGCGTTTAAAAAAGGTGATTTGAGTGGGACGTGGTCTAAGGATGGGTTTGTTGGAGGACGAGGGTGTTATTGGGGGGTTTTATATGCTGTTTAGCCATATAATGTTCATACAATGAGAACTTCTTATCGCAAACTTTGTAGCCTCATGGAAGCACCTGCATGTTCACAGCACGTACCTACCCTATTCATTAAGTGAGCTCCAAATATAAAATAATACAAGTTCAATCCCGATTCATAACCCATAGTAGGGACAAACATTCCCTATTGCGGATTGACTGTTGCCACGGGATTTAAGCTTGTACTCTTGTGGGGAGGTCTAAATTTCGGCTGGGAGTAGAGTGATTATGTTATTAGCCAAGTCTTTCAAAGGCTACGACACAGAAACAGTTTGCAGCTCTCAGTCCGGTGTTACTAGCGTAAGTATGGCCCTCGGCATATTCCAGAATTTTATCTCTATCGGTCCTCCAAACAGATGATCTTCAGAGAAGATGAATGGCCAAATTATGAAAACAACGATTATATGAACCCGCAGACAATTTACCGAGAGACTGAAAGAGCCTCTGACCTTCGTGGGTGCTGGTGAGAACATCAAGAATACCCCGGACCCTTGGACGTGGATCTGAAGGGATTTTGAGTAGAGTAGTCCACGGTAGGGGTCGTGAGTGACTTTTGGGCGATCAATCTATAAGGGGTGATAGCTTCCATGTCTTTCGCTATTGGAACCGGATATCCTGAGCATTTTATGGTTATGTATTAGGTTCTCGGCACATCACACAGAACAATTATATGGATCAAGGATCTCAAGCACAGGGATCCGTGTCATCTTCCAAGCCGCCGCTATACCCCGCCAGGGGAATGCCAGGCGCGAGCATTAACGTATAATGGGCCTGAGCAGTATGTGTTATTGTCGCGACCTCTGAACTTGTGGCAAGGCGAGGTGGACCCTTCGAGGAAGGAGACGTAAGGGAAAAGCCTTAGACGTTGTGATGATATAGGACAAATTCCCGGCTGCAGTTCTGTTTATGTTTCTCCCAGCACGCCACCTCGCTGTGACCGGAGCGCCATTACGATTGTGTGGCGGCACAGCCCCTCAAGGCTGAGATTAAGATACAATGCAGCTGCCCCTGTGGGTGATTCTACAGCCAAAGGCCTAGCTGTGTGTGCGTGCTGGCGGCGGTTGACACGGCTTGCCGACGCTGAAGGATCGGCCCGGCCGGATGGGTAGTTCGCTTCCATCTCCGGAAGTTACTAGTGCATAGATTGAATATATTCCTAGATCCTATTTTGTTAATTAGAGCAGCTCGATTGAGGCTTCAGCAATAACAAACCACACACAGAGCCTCAGATTCAGTAATAAACTTAACAATGAAGATCTCTGCAAAACAAAACATGCCATTTTCACTTGCATTGCTTCACGATCTCTCTTAGTGCACGAGAAGTCGACGGCCTATAAAGATGTAGCTCTAATACTGGAGCGCAACGAATATTACAACTGCAGCTACAGCGAGATTACTAGCAATCCCAAAGTAAATAGTCCTAACTTTGTCATAGAAGAGTTTAAATAATAATAATAAACACATATAAATGTTTTCTTTTAGCTTTATAATTGAATCCTACTGAGATATCCAATTAACACCAAGAAGCTTCTGATACTTTAGTGAAAATTTTTGGTAAAATTCTCTACCTTTTCCTATATTATCTCCTAATATTTCCAGTATAAATATAGTAAATCTATGGTATCAGCTGGGATGTAAGGGCGTTCGCTACATCAGCTCTTTGTCACTGTTTCAATCCGTCAGTTCACTGAGTTTTTGGTTCGTTTCTTCATGGGTTGACTAGCGGTATCTAAGGCAGTGACATCTGGTTTGGACTATATTTATATGAATTTTCTCTATTTACCAAAGACCTTCCCATCGGCGCCGTAGGAAGGACATCTCAACTAGCGCTTTCCTGTAGTTCTCCTCGATACCACCATCCTCCCATACCGCGCATTCCTTATCCACTTCCGCCTTACCACTTACTAGGTCGGCTGTCTTCGGGTTCACAAATTTAGTCCGCTTGATCACCTTCCAGCCAACAAAAAGTACCACCGCATACGGCAGGCAAAAGTAGCTGGTGATAAAACCCTGCAGGTCAAACGGCTGGAAGGTATCGAAACCGATGAAGATGAGGGCTAGGAAGCCAAGCAAGATGGCAAAGTAGGCGGCGTACGGATTCCACGGCGCGATGTAGTATAAAGACGAATCGGGCAAGCCTTGAGCCTTACGCGCACGGTACCAGCCAATAAATGTGACCAGCATCATCGTGTAAGTGGCGATGAGCCCGGTAGTCGTAAGGTCAATGAACCAATAAAACACCTCGACGGCTGAGTTGGACGTGACAAGAAAGGTGATGCAGGTGATGAGGCTTACGACGCCGACACAGTATATAGGCACGCCTGATTTGGTGCACTTGAGCAGGAACTTCGGGGCCTGCCCGTCGCGGGCCAAGCCGTAGAGCGTGCGACTGGAGGAGTAGAGATATGCATTTCCACAGGACCACGCTGACAGGAGGATTAGGAAGTTGATAAGGTCAGGAAGCCCGGTGATGCCCAAGTTATGGATACCGATGACCCACGGCGATGCGCCAGAGCCGGCGGCGTCGTCAGAATCCAGAGCGGCCATCAGAGTTGCGTCCCGTGAACTGCAGATGATGCCGACGCAGAGCACCCCAATCACATAGAAGCCTACCAGACGGTAGAAGATGAGCTTCGCCACGCGAGGGATCGTACGGCGTGGGTTGACGATTTCGCCGGCAGATAATGCAATCATATCCGGCCCAGCAATGGTGAACCCGGCGTACAAAACAACTTTCCACCAGCCCAGAAAGCGACCGGTATCGCCGTCGGCAAAGTATGGATGCATGTAGTTGCCATCACCCCAATTGCGGAATCCGTACGCGTCGTGCCTGGGGTTGCCGCCCGCCATAGTCACAATCGTGATGCCGACGAGGCCAAACAGGAGCAGGATCTTGGTCGAGGCCATAACGAATTCTGCTTCACCATACCACCTTGTCTGCATTAGTCAAGGGACCCAGGGAGCTCAATCTTATGCAAGCGCGAGACACATACCGAACACCAACAACGTTGAGGAAGATGCAGACAACCATTGCCATGGCGATCCACACGCCTGG
Organism: Paramyrothecium roridum; assembly: GCA_003012165.1. NCBI lineage: Eukaryota > Fungi > Ascomycota > Sordariomycetes > Hypocreales > Stachybotryaceae > Paramyrothecium > Paramyrothecium roridum. The sequence continues at coordinate 8,945 of PXOD01000025.1, read as the reverse complement.
GTTTATATCTGCGTTCCAATAACCTACGACGGATGAAATGGCCGAGTATTCGACACACACCAGCATGACACCAGCATAGAAGTAAACATAGCCAAGCGTCACGCCTAACGCAGGATCGACGAATCGGCTTGCCAGCTCGAAGATAGAGCCGCGAATGGGCAAGTAGGCGAGCATTTCGGCCACGCACAGGTTACATGGCCAGACGAACAGCAGCCCCCAGAACGTAAAGGCCAGAAGAAGCGACAATGGACCGGATCGCACGAGACTGGCGCCTATGCCGACGAAAAGGCCGGTGCCGATGGAGCCACCAATGGCCATAAGCTGAACATGGCGCGGGGACAGGCCGCGCTTGGTCTGGCCGTACTTGGACACCATCTCGCTCATCGCGCCGACCTCGCGCTCCGGCGAGAGCCCGGCTCCGGTTGGCTTGGACTCGAGATCCGACACGGGCTCCATGGCGACTATGGAGAGACAATTGGTAGTGAGGGTAAAGACGGAATGGGAAACGCATCGGTCGGTCGGGCAGAGGTGCGTATTCTTACCCTCGACGGGCAATGCAACCCTGCCTCAACCGCGGCTTGCCATTCGTCAAGGCCCTGCGTCATATCGCATGAGCAGTTGCTGCTTATCGCTGTGCAAACTGATAGTGCAGATCGACGGGGTCATGCATCCCAGCATGATACGTCGGCAATTATGAAGAGGGGCAGTTGGACCGGGCACTGACCGAGATAAGACGATGTGACAGGGAAGCGTGTGATAAAGCTCCGACTAGCGGGCCCAGAATAAATGGGAAAGATAAAGTGATTGAGGTGATCTTCGTTATTGAGTTAGTTGAAATAGCTTATTCTCCCTTCCTTATTGCTGGGTATCTTGACAATCTTTGACTTTGTTATTTCTAGATATGTCCGATCGACCACCAGCCAGACCTACAAGGACAGGACCTCGTGCGGTCAGACATCATACTTCTTTTTCCATGGGGGACCTGACTGAACAAGCGATCGCGCTTCTCAACTGGTTTCATAGCTCTGGGCTCCCATAGTCTAAGAAGAGCCCTGGCAGACCCCATTAGTGTGGAGCAGATTTGGGGAGAACTCATCAATGCCAGACAATAAGACAGGACATTCTATGCCTCAGCAACCCACTCCTGGTTGTCGAATGTCTCCTTTACCATCTTTCGCTTCTACAAGCTTGTTAGCCATGGCTATACCATAAAAAGCCATCCAACAGCCGACAATGCTGCACCACGTTCAAGTTGATTCGGGACTGCAGCTTCAATACCCGGTTTTCACTGTGAAAAGATAGGATTTGCCTTCATGCCTGCAAGAACTAGACAGGCGGCCAAAAATAAGGGGAATGAAGCCCAGAACGGCAAAAAGAAGTGCCCTCAGTGAGACTCGAACTCACGACCTTTGGATTGCCGAATTTGTAATTCAGTCACATCGAGAAGATATCTAATGATTTGGTTAGCGCCGGTGATGGGGCCAAGAGGGTGTTTGTGGAGACTAACGAGACCAACGCTCTAAACCAACTGAGCCATGAAGGCTTTGGGATGTCATGTGACCGACGAGAGATTTATTCGCCCTATAAAGGTCAGACCTTGTACTTAAAAAAGCAACCGACGCAAAGATTGTTGTTTTATGTATGCGACATCTCGCGATGCAGACTCTAGATTTGGTGCAGTTTCGAGGCCAAGTTAGCTGATAGAAAATAACAACCAGGGCTTACAAAATTGTTCAAAGGCATGTGAAAGGCTACGTGGTTATTGTTGCAGTTTTGATTACGAGAATGATAGGCTGTATATTGGATCCCTTGTCACGTAAATATTAGAAGGCTTGACGGTTCAAGACTTTGCCTCAGAGGACTTGCGTCATCTTACTTAGTGGTCTGGGATAGAAGCGAAATGTAAGAGAAATTTGCTTGATTTCTTACCGAAATTAGATCTGATTTTTCACTGCTAGAGCACAATCCGTCGTAACGACCATCTCGGTGCCATGATTACCCACCACTTCCTTTTCATCACAACGTTTTGCCAGCAGACGATTCTCGTTCCAGTAGAAGAGCATCATAACAACCACCATTCCTACACTTCCGGCGTATATGTAAATAATCTTGAGGAAACCGGGCTCGTAAAAAGGGGCGTCCTTCTTCCTGAAGATATTTTGCCCAGACAAGCCGCCTAGATTTGATCCAGCGACCGCCAGAGCAAGTCCAATACATCGCTCCTGAGGATTTGCTGTGTTCACACTGAACCAAGCATCGTTCAAGCTCTGCGGTACAGCTACTCCAGAGGTAAAAAGGGTCAGAATAGCGTATTTCAACCAAACATCGCTGCTTCTAATGAGTGAAAACTGCACTCCTGCAAAGATGGTGCAGTAAATTCCGCAGATGAGGCAGATGAGCCCTCGCATGGACAATCTATCACTGATCCATGCTACACCGAGGGCGAAGATGCAGACACCAAAGTTGTGCACTGAGGAAAGAAAGCTGGCTGTCACTGCGCTGAAACCCAGATTCTTTATCAGTGTAGGCCCGTAGGTACCAAGACCGCCCTTAGGTGTTAGCGAAATTACATTGATGGCGAAGTGGCCCCAGATTCGGTAGCTCGTCAGGAGGATTCTCGCCAAACTCCTGAAACTGATACTGGTAAGATCCACGACTTTCCGTGGATCATCAAGAACAACTCGCTTCTTCAAGATGCGTCGCTCTTCTTCAGTAAAGAAGTCGAATTTCTTAATGCCACACTGAGGAATTGTCTTTGTGGGCGAGGATGGCATGAACAGGATAAAGGCAACACCGACAAGTAGCCCGAAAAGCCCATCAATAATGAACAGCCACTGTGAAACGACAATCAGCATTGGTTGAGCGCAATTCATTGAAGTGTGATTGACTGACCTGCCACTTCTTCAAGCCGCTGCTCTCGGAGATCCCAAAAATGCCGCCAGCTATCAGACCTCCCACGCCGGACGAAAAGTAGTTCCCGATGTACACCAGTGTGACTCGCATTGCCATTTCTTTCCGCGTGTAGAAAGAGTTCAAAATTGTCAACGACGCAGCAAGATATCCAGCTTCCCACATGCCCAGCAAGAAGCGGGTCGCATAGAACCCCGCTAAGTTATGGATGGCTGCTTGCGCCGTGGCAATGACACTCCACGCAAATATTTGGATGGTCAGCCATATTGCCGGCCCGGTCCGAGAAAGAATCATGTTGAAAGGTATTTCGAAGATAATGATAGCAGCTAACATAAGCTGTTGGCCATAGTTGACTTTGTCATTGTCAATTCCAAGGTCTTTTGTGAAGGACGTCGTCAAGGCGTAGGACAAGTTGCCCTTGTCCAACTGAAGAGAGAATAGCCCCAGCATAAGCATAGGAATGACGATGAAGTCGAGCCTGGGTTCTGGTTAGAGCAAAGCTATACAGGATTGACAGCGAAATGCTCACTTTCGTCTTAGCTTGACTTCTGCCTCATTGGGCCAATCTGGCGCAATGACCTGATCCATGTCGCAGACCTCTTCATCGTCGGACACCTTTTCACTCAAGATAGGCGCTACATTTTCAATCCCAGGAGTATTGTCCCTAGCTTGGATCTCATGTGAAGAGAAGAAATTATCCATTGTAAGGGTACTGCATGCCGAACAGTGAAATACCTAAGTAAACGCAGTTGGGAGTAGTTCAAGTTCAAGTTCAAGTTCAAGTGACCATTACAAACCTCCTGACTTATACTGATGGTCATCGCCATTAATATAAAGAGACATTCCAACAGTGACTGAGATTTGGAAAATCGGCCATAGGGTCCATTCTTGTTGCATTTCCGATGGCCGACGGTGTAGTTGTAGGGCACGGGATGGCGCAATCGCCGGTTAAATGGCGAGCCAACATGTGGTGTGGATCCCCACAAGGCTTTCACGCATCGCTCGGCTTTCGACTACAGACACCTTGATTCGCTATACAGTTACATTGCTATTTACGAAATATTCTGAACGCAAGCATTGGCATTCCTACTCCCTGGATTGCATACCAAAGAGATCTGCTATGGACGACATATCCACAGCGTCATCGTGGGAGCCAAGAAAGTCCCATGAGCTTCCGTGGAAGTCCAAGATAGGATCAAAACCAAGCCAGTCTATGGTGAAATCCTTGCGCCATTCTTCTGGTTCTGTGCAATAGGATGGATACGAGCGCGGCGGGAAGTCTAGCTTCGAGCCTCGTAGTCCCTTACTCAACGTCTCAAAAGCCAGTTGTGGTATTGGTGTCTTGGAAGACGATGCTGCAGCACTGTGCGAGATTGTGTCTGCTGTGCTGGGGGAGTTACTCTCTACATAGCCCATGACTGTCTCAATGATGGTATCCAGTGTATCGCAGTATTTCCTCACAACACCATTTCTCTCAGCTGCTGCATACAAAGTAGATGAGCATGCTCGCAAGTCGTTAGCTCTGGCGGGAGTCCAAAGATTTGGATCTCGGAACAGTATGTAGCTGGAATGCTTCAGCACTCCAGATCAAGGTTTTTAGCCAGCAGACTTACCATATCGTCACGCCCGCCGTAAAAACAGATTTGATCATTGTGAAAGAGAATCCAAGGTTTCTTTCGAATCGAAGTCGTTTGAAGAGCCGACACACTGTTCCAGAGGCTTCCAGGCAACTGGCGGCCAGCTTGTCGGACATGTTAAGACCCGCCAAGAAAGGTTCAATGAGAGCCCGTACCGAGTTCTTGGTATGCAAAAGAAGAAAGTCCAGATCTACTCCGCTGCAAGTAGGTAAAGAGGCTTCTAGAGTTTGGATTTCTTGCAAAGTAGATGTGACTTCCTCAGTAAGAGTCAGGTTCTCACCGCCGGGATATAAAAGCTTGAATGTGCGCGAGTTGATGCGCGCTAATTTGATGAGGGATATATATATGTTGAGATCCAGAGGCCTTCGGTGGCTGTTGACCTGAGTGCCAGTCGAATCACTATTGGCGTCCATACAGGTTTGAAGAACTACAGGCGCGGGTAGTCGAACGTCGATATCGTGGTCGCACAAGCTGAACGGCTTCTTCAATGCCCAGCAGACGTTTCTTTCTATGGCATAGGTAGCCCAAAACAGACGACGTTGCATCTCAGCTTGAGAAGGGTCAAGGTTTCTGTAGTGGTGTTCGCGGTGTAAGTCCGCATCGATAGCTGTTCGCATAGCAGAGCCAATCAAGTACCACATATCTGGCGAGTAAGTATACCGCAACTTGTACAAAAGAACCCAGAGAAGCACCTCAACTCGCTCTACTAGATGCAGCGACCCGAGTGAGCGCTTGACAAGATTTGCTTCCTGAAAGTAGGCTTCTGCACCTTGTCCCCCGACCCTACCATTGAGCTGCCTCACGCCAGCCCCGATTGCGCAAGCCATGTAAAGGCGAAACAGTTGCAACGTGCATGGCAATGACTGTATATCATCACCTGCCACGGCCTGAAGAGTCTGAAGGATTTCCAAGTAATCGCAGAACGGGGTGCGTCGGTGCAGGCTTTCGAGGTAGGCTGTGAGCAGTACTCCTTCTCGAGCTTCGTCTAATCTCATCATGAGGCCACTAACTTTTGCTACAGGCATATCTGAGGCGGACCAAGTAAGATCGCGGCCGGCCTCAGATACGGAAACAGCTTGAGTTGGCTCCGTATCGTGAAAATCCTCATCCATTACATCCGCCACCAGATGATGATTGGTAAACATTACTTCATCCTGCGACTCCCGCGGAGCCGATTTTGTGTGTGGTGCATTGGATACTGGCTGTAAAGAAGCTTGCCCATCGGCCGAGAGCGGTTCACTTTCGAGCACCTCGATTTTCTTTATGAGTTCCTCCTTGGACAATCCGGCTAATCTTCTCAAGGCTGGTGTCGAGTCGCGATTACAAGAGATCCCAGCGGCCTTGCAATTGAAACAGGTGGGGTAGCCGACGCATCGTTGCTTGCGGCGATGACAGCGCGGGCATGCCTTGATTGTCGAGCTCCTTTTCTGTGTCGAGGCAGCCTGTGAATTCATTGGCAGCAACAGAGCTCGATTAGTAGCCTTGATTTAAGTCTCAACGTTTCAGTAATGAGTTCAAGGAGCTCATTTGAAGTTGCTTGGAAGCTGAGCCCCGTGGGGGGACTGATACGACCCACAGAGGTGCGTTAATGCCACCAAAATGGCGTGCTCAATCCCGCGGGGTGGAGCTTCCAGCATGCGAATCTTCAGGAGAATTACCAAGTTGTAGCAGTTTCCAGTCTCAATGGGTGTCAGGCATGCACTGGTAAGCAGGAATTGATAGATCCAACGTTCGCCTGTTTCCCTCTACTTTTGAGGAAACAAAATTGTGAAGGAGAGAAAGCCCCCCCTTCGGAGTTCCGCCTCCACCACAAAGACTTAGTCTCCTTGCCACTGCTTATCACTGGTTTCAACTGATTCTACCATAACAACCCTATATAGGCTCCTGTTCAAAAAGGACTTGGATTAATCCTGAAGTGTTTACTTGAAAGACATTGCGGGTATAATCTGCTTCTGAGGCTCATAAGTGGCGCGTTTGAAGTGCCATACGATCCGAGTAATCAATCACATTTACACAAAAAAACTCGAACATATCTGCAAAGTCCTCCCAATCCTTGGTCCCCGGGGGCAACAATAGATAGGCCTCTTAATAGGCAAAGCTAGGCCACAGGACATCATCCTTGCACTCTCGACTTTGCCCATCGAAAGGCTCACAGTGGCCTCTCTCTGATTGTCAATGTTACCAGCAAGCTCATAAAAACAAAAACCAATGACAGTACTGTGACTTGTCAGCAGCTAGCCAAATACAGGCTGACAACGGACACCAACCAGTGGATGAGGATAATGCAAGTGTGTATGCCTGGGATACCAAACATGATATGGCGGAAGGCAGCTTCTCGATATAACTGATGTCGGACAAGACGTGTCGAATAATCTAACGTTCAATAAATAGGGGCTCAATGCGGGAAGTAAAGGAAGATCCATACCTCATCCCTATTCTCAAAGCATTCAAGCACATCTGGAAGACGCAATAAAAGCATACGGTTAATCAGCGCTGTGGAGCAGCTAGCACCTAGGAGAACGCCAACGCTCTGCGCTAGGAACCATGTTGAGGCAGCTATGGGAACTTGGCTGTGTTCAAGGCTGGCTGCCAGATGCACAAATGTTGTTGATTGGATGATACCCATCCCTGCACCGGGCAAGCAGACAAGAACCGCATCTGCCCAGTGCGTGCTTCCGCGCCAGCGCCATAGGATGACCAAAAATCCGATAAGCCCTGCAAGGTTTCCTGCCGCCGTCAAGCTCTTGTATTTTTTCGTTCTTGTGATGATGCTTCCGCTCAACACTGTACCAATGGCATTACCAACGACAACGGGCATGACCCTGAGCCCAGTCGACGAAACAGATTCGTGCCCAATAACCTGGAAATAGATAGGTATGGCATAGAGGAGCTGTGTTCAATTAGATGAGGAAACTAAGGAGCCCCACGTTCTACTTACACCAAATTGCCCAGCAGATTGCAACGCAACGATCGAGTATGACGTGACGACATCACGATTTGAAATCAAATCCAGGGGTACTGCTGGATCCTCGGCGTAGTGCTTTTCCACCGTGATGAACAATACAACAAAGAAACCGAATGCCGCTGCAAGACAGCCAACATAGAGAAGAGGGAATGATTTGGAAGCAAGGTCAAGAGCAAGAAGGCCTGTCAGCACTGCGCCAACTAACGCTGTTGCGCCAGCCAAGTCTATCTTCGCGGCTCCCGGCTGTATACCGCTGGTGTTATTTTTCGAGCTTGAGTGAGGTAAAGTCCACAGCAAGATTAGCAGTCCCAGTATAGCAACAGGTGATTGTATCAGAAAGGACCTGACTTGTCAGCTCTAAGGCTTCAAAATGGGGTTAAAAAGCTCACCAACGCCAACCAATGCTGCCAGCTACCCAACTGCCCAGCGGGCCTCCCAGTGATCGAGCCATGGTTGCTGTCAAGTTTATATATGCTCGGTAACGCGCCACATCCTGCAGTGGCACGAGATCTATTTTGTGAGCAGTTACCATCGTCTAATAGAGCCATTGAAGTGTCCTTACCGGAGACGATGATGGATGTCAAGGCGATTTTTCCTGCGCTGCCGATCCCACTAATAGCGCGTCCAAGAAGGACCTGCCAGTATGTCTGACCCAGTCCTCTTCTTAAGTGAGAATAGTGATCGTAAAAGAATGACGAATGACTCACACAAGCAAGCATCCAAGCCCAAAGACAAACCAACTGAAGATGAGACATCTTCTACTGCCATAAACATTGCTCAGCTTACCGTACTATGGTTTGTCAGTCGAAGTCATCTGGCTTGATTTTTTACTCACCAAAGGTTGGCTAGAAGACTGCGCCAGGGTGTATATCGTTAGCAACCAAGCGGCTGACGATGAAGCATTGAACTCCGATGCAATATGGTGGCCTGCTGCGATTACAACCGACGAGACAGCATTGGATAAGAAAACGCCTGTAACTCGATCAGAACCGATTCGTAGACTGTAGAGTGGCCATACCAGCAAGTAGAATTGGTAAAACTGCCCAGATGACAGCAGCCGATGCAGTAGGTTCGTCTTGAACGGTATTGTCGTCTGCTTTCAATATGTCAGAGTTGGTCGGAGTTCAATTGCGAAATGAAACCTACTCTGCCTATCTGATCCTAGTAGCGGCGCTCTCTCATTTGCTTTCATGATGATAGAATCTCACAGTATACAAGGCAAGCTACACTTTTGTCAAATTTCCCTGGGCATCTTTCATTTTCATACAATGTCAAGACCGAGAACGCGGCCGCACTCCAATACAGCGGCCGACTCCCCACTGAAAAAGTTGCAAGATGCAGTACTCGCGCCCACCTTACCTTTCTAGCCGGCTTATTATAACTCACCGCCTAAAGGTAGTACTAATTAATAAAGTAATTAGATTATTAAAATA